>CABFVZ010005610.1:13652-28748 GCA_902151445.1 Timema monikensis
ATTGTCTTATTACTTTAAAATCTAAACACGGATTTTCCGACTTATTTTTTAAAACATTACAGAATATATCTGTGATTAAGGTGCTTGTTCTATATATATATAAATATATATATAAACCCTACTATCATCTTGTTGACAATCTTGTATTTAAATACTATTATTATGACAATTGACAGCAGTAGATACTTTAACGACGCCATATTATATGCTCACAGAAATCTATCACTTACTCTAAGCAAAGGTTAAAGTAACTTAAATCTAAGATAGGGCATGGCAATAAAGAAACAATATTTTTGTAATTAGCGGGCCTATATGCTTTTAATCTTTATAGATTTGTTTTAAAGTGTCATATCCTATTGTCTACAGATAATTTCATCAGTTTATAATGTAGGTCTATCTGGGTTGGTGTTGAAGTTGAATCTATAACTTCAACTTCAACACCACACACACTTCAACACAGGCCTACATTTTAGGTACTAGTTTTGTTAAGTTTGATTGAAAAACCCCGTAAGTGTTTATATTTACCCCTCCTCAACAGCTACATCTCCAGACAATATGATTTTATCCATAGCCCTTTATCATTATGCTCACTATAAGTACAAATGCCTAACCATTTATCCAGCTAAAGTCAAACGAGAGGGAGGGCAGTGTAAAAAAATAAAAATCTTTTCTTCTAACTGTTAAATAATAAAATTCATCTTATGATTTGAAGGGAATTCTTGAGACTATGGTTAAAAGTGATAATGTACCAGTAAAATGAGAGCGGGATTCCTTGTTCTTTTTTGTCACCGTATAAACTTGTCTTATATTTTTTGCCCTCTCTACACACTTACACACAAATAAAAAAACAAATATACATTGATAACAAAATGAATATTGTAAATTAGGGAGGCCTATATAATTTTTTAAAAAAATCAACAAATAACTCATCAATCACAGATAAACATTATTTATAATATGAATATTCAAATAATGTCACAACATGGCACCAAAGTATTCAAAGTATTTAATAAGCATTAGTTCTAATTTTTAATATTATGAACGAACCCACCTGAACAAAACTTAACCTTTCAGGCGTCAACACATTTTTCATTAAATTTCGGGATCCTGAAATATTATTTTTCAAACTTTCGGTACTATTTAAAATATTAATTTTGCCATAGTTGGGAATTTGCCTACTTTGTGTCTATGAATGGTAAAAAATATTAAATTTCTCATAATAGTATAAAAAGTCACTGTGTTTAAAAGCCCAAGGAAAGAGTTCTCCTCTGAAGGTTATTCAGAAAATCCTAGAAAAAACACAAACTATATAAGGCCTAGGCCCTACTAATGTGTGTGGTATAATGTAATGTAAGTTAGGTATCAGAATATACGTAGGCTCAATAACGCCCATACGATTATTTTTTTTAAATGACTTTTTTTCTGTAACAAAGACTTTTATAGTTAATGTACTCTATAAGACATAAAAATGTAAGCCATCCATATTCTTAGACTATTTAATTAATTAATCCAATTTTATCGGCTTATTTATTAAACAAACAAACATTTATTAGTTATATAATTAAACATAATAATATAAAAGTAATATTTAAATGATTGCAGTAAAAAAATAAGTAAGCCAAGTAACCTTCAAGTCTATAAAAATTAGGTTCAAATAAATGTTTTGGTGGATTTTAACATTTAAAACGTTATTTCTATATGCAAGGTTGTCATGTATATATAACTTATCTGTATATTTTGACAAAAAGTAGTATCAATAACAAAGAGGCCCAGTGAAGTGAATCTGATAAAGTTATTTGATAAATATAACCTTTTTAATTGTTTATAAATAAACTAATCAACCAACTAACAAGTCTATGAAATTAAGTTACAATACAATTTTAGATAGATTAATACATTTAGAGAAAAGTTATCAATTGCAACATAAACATTTTGATTAATTATTCATAAACTTAACCAAAAATAGTATGTTAATGGCTTACATATTTTTCTTATAGGACTAATGTGTATAGCCCCCCTCCCCCGAGTTAATGTCGGTACCGGTAATGTAAATCTTAAAACATAGAAATTTACTAGGAAGTCTTACCTGATATGTAAACGTAAAGTAGCAAAAGAATCTTCAGCCTCTTGTACTCATCCATTCGACAAGAAACAATAAAATTACTTTCAGTGCGTATACGAGAAACCGATAACGAGATGTATTATCTTCACAGCCAGGAACATAATATTTGTTGGCACCCAACATTAAATTAAATGTTCAATTTCCCACCTTTAAACACAGATTGTTAAAATAATATAACCCTACGTCTTCATTTCTTAGAGCATAAATTAGCAGTTTGAAATGTTGTTGTTTAAGGAAGCCAGTCAACTTGAATAAATAAACTTCAATGATTTGTAAAGTACCCTTTTATTATTCTTTTAAAAGAAACACCAATAAGTATTTCTCTTTATATATATATATTTATATATTAAAATAGTGATAGTGCTGCTCTCTATCTCTAGTAAACACAAAATGAGTTAAGAATAAGTGCTGCTCTCTAGTAAACATGAAATGAGTTAAGGCGAGTTTCTTCTGCTGCCATCTATCAGACAAGTGGTACCGCAATTAAATGGATACAATTCAGGATTCTGTGGGTATAATGCAAATATTTCTAGTGGATACAATTCAGACTTTTTATTTGTGGTGCTCGTTTAAGAAAATGTCTGAATGGCTACCATTCAGAATGGATACAATTCAGGATTTTGTGGACATTATGAAAATGGATACAAATCAGACTTTTTATTTGTAATGCGTGTTTAAGAAAATGTCTGAATGGCTACCATTCAGAATGGATACAATTCAGGATTTTGTGGATATAATGCAAATAATTACAGTGGATACAAATCAGGATTTTTGTTAAAGTCGTTTATTTGAAAACTGTCTGAATGGCTACCATTCAGAATGGATACAATTCAGGATTTTGTGGGTATTATGATAATGGATACAAATCAGACTTTTTATTTGTGGTGCTTGTTTAAGAAATGTCTGAATGGCTACCATTCAAAATGGATACAATTCAGCTCCCCCATTTTCAACTCTAATAATTTTCTATTGTCTATAAAATAAATAATAAAATAAATATTTGGGACAAAATATTTTCTTTGACTGCTTAAAATTATTAGTTAATTTTCTTAAATATTTAATTTTTAGTGACTAAAAAAAGAGAAATTTGGAATATGTGGTGTAGTTTACCTACTAAAAAGATAATTTAACATGGATTGAATTGTTTAATTTTGACAACAGCATTTTATTTTAAATCAATTTGTGACAAAAAGGCATAGTAGTCCTATGGTGGTGTGACTTGGACTCATGACTTTCCTTCAGACGACAGTGGCCGAATGTTATGTGGTCTTATATATAGGACCAGTTGTTGATTGATTACAGTTGATGGACTAAAGTACCGATGGTTGATACTGGTCCAATGTTAGTGGAGGGCGGGGGTGTGATAGAACATGGCGTAGAACAGGGGTAGTTTAGGTGACAAGGGTCGTTGATATATTATTTTATCAGTAGATAATAAGGACGACTTAAAATAAGAAGAGAATTCCGGTCTGCGTGACATATGAAACTTATGGTAAGAATGGATAGTGACTAGTCATAGATCCGTTAATTATGTTGTTTAAATAACTCATTGTTTGCCTTTACTTTGCTAAATGAACATAAGCTCTAGTATTGAACATGTGTTTTAGTTTACATTTATTAATATTGTATTCCAATACATGAACAAGGTCCCACGGCTTTAGTTTGTGTGGTTCCCCTTTGACTTACAACAGCTGTGGTGCAATATACATTAAGTGAGGTATAATAGCACTTCCTATACAAACAAAAGTTTGTATTTAACATTTGAGACCAAAGCTTTAACAGTAAAGCTGTAACTATTATTAATGCCAATTTTTAAGTAACTAAATCAATTGGTCTGAGCTAAATATGAAATGCAGATGAATGCACTATATTCTTGAAGGCAGGTTTGATGTAAAAAGAAAATGTAATTAAACTGGGTAAGTATTGTCATTGTCTGTATCTGTACTCGCCAATTATAAATGTTTAGTAAATTGTTGATGTTTTCTTTAATGCCCTATCGTTTAAAATGTTCTTAGTATATTTCCCCTCAAAACCCTAACTTGTGTATGTGACCAAAATGTCAATATATCACTATAATACTAAATTGCAGTTTAAATGATGATTAGAGGTTGTGTCCCAAATGTTTTGGCTGTTTGATATGGCTGGTCATTAGTATCGAACAGGTTTAGAGCATACCGCGACCAGAATAAGAACAAGTGTTGCTTGTCATTTCAACAACAGACAACAGTAACAAACACATGCGCTCCCTTTTTAAACTATTAATAAGTTAATACATTATTTTATAATTTTAGGACATAAGGTGACCTTTTGGTGGTTTGAAAAAGCTTTTAATGATCGTTTTTAAGGGGACAACCTACCTCTGGGAAACAGTTTGTACGTCTATAAATCCCCAATTGAAGTGTTTTTTTTATCTCAAAATAATTTGGTTCAAGCCAATGTTCCTATAGGATTAATATCCTTGTTTTAATGTGTATGGTTATTGTTAGAAATGTTATGAAGTAAATCATAGACGTGAATGTCCTAATGAACAAAGTAATACTTTACTACACAACACAATATAAATGAAAATAGCACACGACACTACATAACGGTCTTCCCAGTAACGAGCATCCAGCAAGACAAAGACCACCACGGAGGTAGCATTCGTACCGTCCATGAATGTGGGTACGCGCATGCGTAGATGACGACACTAGTAGTGAGCTGAGACTCGTGAACAAATATTCTCAGCGTGGTCTGTGGTGTTGTCCTTGATCAGAGCAATGGACTCCTGACATTTAGAAATAATAATGAAAAGGTAAAATCAACTCATTTTCAATGAAATTCCAAGTAAAATATTTAAGTTCTGAGATAAAAGTAAATTGAAGGTTACACGAAGAAAATAAGACTGTTTAAAAATAAAACAAGAGAAAGAGTTAACCTAACTAATGATTGTGTTATTGGTTTGGAAGCCATTCCTGTAATAAACACAGAGATGGGAGTATAACTGCTTTGCGCGTAGAAATGAGTCTATTCCATATATTATCATACATACATAAACAGTATGACATACTTCAGGAAAGGAATTGTATCAAAAGGAACATAGAGTAAACCCCGGTTATTCGTTCATGAGTTAGCGGATTATTCATACGTTCAGGAAATACCTCTGTCAGCATACCCGAGCAGGACTTTCATCCCAGATATCCACGTCATCAGAACACCAGAATATTGCCAGAGTGACGTCATCATCAGTCAAGAATATCGCCAGAGTGACGTCATCATCAGTCAAGAATATCGCCAGAGTGACGTCATTAGCAGTCAAGAATATTGCCAGAGTGACGTCATTAGCAGTCAAGAATATCGCCAGAGTGACGTCATTAGCAGTCAAGAATATCGCCAGAGTGACGTCATCAGCAGTCAAGAATATCGCCATAGTGACGTCATCATCAGACCAGAATATTGCCAGAGTGACGTCATCAGCAGATCAAGAATATCGCCATAGTGACGTCATCATCAGACCAGAATATTGCCAGAGTGACGTCATCATCAGTCCAGAAAATCGCCAGAGTGACGTCATCAGCAGTCAAGAATATTGCCAGAGTGACGTCATTAGCAGTCAAGAATATTGCCAGAGTGACGTCATCATCAGTCCAGAATATCGCCAGAGTGACGTCATCAGCAGTCAAGAATATCGCCAGAGTGACGTAATCAGCAGTCAAGAATATTGCCAGAGTGACGTCATCATCAGTCAAGAATATTGCCAGAGTGACGTCATCAGCAGTCAAGAATATCGCCATAGTGACGTCATCATCAGACCAGAATATTGCCAGAGTGACGTCATCAGCAGTCAAGAATATTGCCAGAGTGACGTCATTAGCAGTCAAGAATATCACCAGAGTGACGTCATCAGCAGTCAAGAATATCGCCATAGTGACGTCATCATCAGACCAGAATATTGCCAGAGTGACGTCATCATCAGTCAAGAATATCGCCAGAGTGACGTGTTAGAACATTAAGAGCACATCTCACCTCTACATAGCTAACTTACGTAGGTAATACAATACAGCTCTAACAAGACGTCACATTGGAGTGCAGTCTTTTGTGTGATATTATATATAAATAAAAAGAAGAGTTTAACTATCTGTCTTGTCTGTTTAAAATGAGCGTTGTACAATATCTATTTCACTTACAGCTCTGACATTTAAAAATTAGTATTTCCTGTGCATGAACATGTCCCCCTGGAAGCCGGAATTTTAAAATTTAGATTCACCCCTTTCACTCATTTTACCCTCTTAACCCTTTTAAGTTATCCTTTTTTCAAACACATTTTTAGATTTCCTTTATACCACCCTTTTTAAACCCTCTTTTAGCTTTTATTTTTAATAAAATAATATTATATTTAATTTTTTCTCTTTATTCCATTGCACTTTACATATTTTGTAATTTTTAAAACTTTTGTTCCTTTTTACACTAAAATATTTCTTCGGGATTAAGCCGGTTAGTTAATGTTAAAAGGTGTTAAAAGTTCCAAAATGCAAAAGCTCAAAAATGGTAAAATGTTGATCCAATCCAAAAGGGAAAACATTTTAACAATGTTCAAAAAGGACAAAAATGTCGAAAATGTAAAAAAGGACAAAAAGGTTACAATTTAAAAAAATATTAAAAGGGCAAAAAGAGAAAAATATTTAAAGGGGTGAAAGGTAAATCCAATAAAAAAAGGGTAAAATATTAAAAAGAGCTAAAGAATGTAATGAAATAGATCTTAATTTATAATAGCTCAAATCAAAAGTTTCTTCTCTTAATATATTTCAAATTAATGATTAGTTTCAGAATACAAAACTCAATGCATCCATATGTGTTAGAAAATCTTCTCACCCGCCTGGGTGATCACTTATTTATGTTTTTATTAGTGGTGGGCCGATACCTACTTTTCTAGATTCCGATACATTGATCGATACTATCACTTTGTCTCCTAGATACTTGCTACCATATTCGATACCATTCAACATGGAATTAAATAAATCCTCATTTTGTAAGCATAGAAACTAGGTCAAAAGAAAAATATTTAATTTGTTTCCACGTGTCAAAATATGGAAATTAGTCAATTAAGTTAATAAAACAAATTATAACAATCAACCGGACTAAAATAACATTTACAATGATTAGTAGGCCTAAAATAAGAAATATTATTATTTATTAAGTAATGAAAGATATTGAAAGTCTGTATTTTTATACTGAAGAGTGGTATCGAGATTTTTAGCGTATAGTATCAACTATTGCGATACTAGTCGATACCATTGGTGTCGAGGGAATCAAGGAATCAAGTATTGGAATCGGCACAGCCCTAGATTGTATGTTATTTACAACTAAGTTATGTCGCCAGCCAAAACTGCTCTTCTCTTCACTGTCACCCACCCCTTTATCGAATACTTGTGAAACCCCAATACGTTCTGTCTTTCCCTCTTTTCTAGAGCTGACGGAAAGAATGAGCCTTCTAGAATGATTTCTTTCGTCCTATATACCAGGAGAGAAGGCTCATCTCCCTCAGCCTCCAATCTCACAGTCAAACAGTCCACCACGCGCTAATCTCTACTTTAAACTCTAAGCTCTAGTGCATACCAACATTAATTATAATAATTCCCAGTCAAATGTTCTTTCAGTCCAAATAAAGTACAGTTCTTCAGCATGACTGCATACATATATTTATATGGTTTTTAAACCTGAGCTGCAGTAAAATAAAAAATTACGTCACTGTGATTGATTAAAAGAGCAAAATAAGGTAATTCGATAAAAGAAGCTAATCTTACAACGTGGCTTCAACAACGTAGAGGCTCGAAAGATGATCCCTACAAGCAATAAAAATCGTAAAAAGATTAAAAAGCCATAAAAAGGTCCAAAAAGTAATGGTTAGCGGGATCAATCATAAATGAGGTAGAAAAGTTAAAAATGGTAATATGGGAGTAAAGTACAACAGAGTAAAGAGGCTATAAGGGTTTAAAAGTTGTAAAAATTACAAAAAGAGCAAAATGGGTAGAATTGTAAGAAGTGTAAATAGAGTAAACGGGGTAGAGAAAAAAGGTTAATGTGGTAAAAAGGTTAAATGAAGGAAGTAAATATATGTTAAAATAATGTTGGCTGCATTTAATTACAACCCTTTAGCAATCAATCACAATCCAGACTAATAAAACTTATTTTTAAACATGATTTACGATTTTGTTATTATTCTTTGTAGTTTATTTTATTTACCAAAAATAACAAAGCTACTTTTGAGATCAGTTTTATCATAATTATTTAAAAGAGATAATACATTGGAAACATAGTTATGGGCCTTTTATTTTAATGTAAAATATCTAATTAACTGATCTTAGTTTTTCTGTTTTCAAATTAAAGATCCAGAAACCCACTCTCAGATCCGTTTTCTATTTCAAGCGCAATCTTGTATTCACAATGCCGGCTATTATGGTGTGAGATGGATTCTTAAGAGCCTAACACACGGAAGATCAACAGGAAAAATTGGAAATAAGATAATCCTTGAATAATAAAACTTATCTAAAAGCGGGTTTTTGCATTTTTCATTCGAAAACATAAAAATTGGGATCAGTTTAATAGTTTTTTATTTTAAAAATATATATTTTAATTATCTTAATTAAATTAATTCCACCTTAGTTTCTTAGTGTTACAAAAAAAGTAGGCCCTATACAGTAAATATTAAAACTAACCTTTTAATTCTTACCAAATATTTTAAACATTAATTTGCAACAATGAGGATATGTCTCAACAACAATATGATGCCAGGCTTTAAAACTGTTGTCAAAAAGTTTTATATATATAAGATTATTGATAGATTCGCATTCGTAAGTATTAATTTTATGTCATGTGAAAAAACAACTGCTACCTACGTGTGCTGTAAATGCCACAAAACATTGCATATATTTGGTGTTAGAATTCCACAATTTTGTTAAATTGGTCCATATCGAATAAAGCGTATACATTCGGTACACAAACCTCATAAGCCACCATTATCCAAAATATTCCCAATTCCCATACATCCCATTCCAAAATGTCTCATTTCCTTGAGGAAGAATGGGATCGCATTGCATGATGGTTTATCTTAATGTCCGTGGTCCTCACAGAATCACGATACGGTCGTGAGTTTGATATGGTCGGTATAGAGTTTAATCGGAAGAACAATCTTGTTCATGTCTTGGAGTTGTTGCAATGATGGTGGAGGGTTAGAAACATTTCACTTGATGTTCATGTCTTGGAGTTGTTGCAATGATGGTGGAGGGTTAGAAACATTTCACTCGATGGCTGTGTTATCTATCAGGGAAACTTGAAGGAAATCTTGAAGGAAACATCCCCAAACAGCTGTATATAATTATATTATATTAATGAAGCTTCAAAGACACTAAAACCATCCTCAATTATCTTACAATTATATGCTGTGTTCTAGTCAAGATATTGTTATTTGCTTGAGGAAGATTATCTCCATGTTTGCAACTATCACTTTGATCTCAGTACTGGTACATTTCGCGTGAAACGTACTCTTTGATGAATATGCAACCTCCTTCTTATAACCAATAAAAAGGACAACAAAAACAAAACCATCAGAGTGAGTCGTTTGAGTCAAAAGGGCAAACTATTGCGCCTCAGAGACAGGCAACTCACCCGGTCGTGATAATATAGGGCTCAACTACGGCCTTCCTCATGACGCACATAATAAATTAAATTTGAAGACTACGGGTTTTCAATGAAAGGTAAATATTTCACAATTAATATAAACAGAAATAACAGGGATAAAGTTTATTTTAGATTTTAATCATATGATTTGAGATTGTCATAAAATATGAACATTATATATACATTGAATAAAATTTTATATATATTTAATATTATACATATAATTTAATTATATATTTATATATAATTATATATATTCAATTCTCAAAACTTTAAAGATAGATATTTAGCATTCAGAGGTAAATAATATGGGACCACCTCCAATAAAATTTACAGATTTAAATAATGACAACAATAAGATTATGTTGAGTAATACAAAACCAGAAAATTAACTCTTGAAAAATTTAAACTATACTCCTTCAAAAATTTCCCAATTTCAATGCTCATAAAAAAATAACAATTTAATAAATATGTTGGCATTACTAAACAAAAGGTATTTTGTCCTCAAATTAATTCTTCGAAATTTTAGAGCTCTAAATTAATACATAAACAGAAAGAAATATTTGTAAGAACATGTCTTACGTTTTATCGTAAAACCGAACAGTAACTTTGTGAACCCTTTATCAGGCAATGGGCTAACCTTGACACACAAAGAAAACTATCAATGCATATTCAGTTTAACAATTATTATTATTATTATTATTATTATTATTATTATTATTATAGTCATTGGTTCACACCATTTACTTTCCCGATCAGACATAATCTAAAGCAAAATATTTACAACACTATCAGTTTTACATTTAAAGTTACTAAGTAGCAGACTTTACATCCTTCCCCAACAAGAGCATATTCTAAGAGTGCTGGTTAAGGCAACATACATGTTAATATATATGATCAGTCCCTGTGGAGGGGCGGGAGGGGTGGCTAAGTGAGCGGGAGAAACTTGGATCACGTGGGAGGGGAACGCATTATAAACATTGACACTTGCGCGGAGTCTAGACTAGTAGATTCTCCGATCAACTGGACTATCCTTCCAGACATGAATCGAACATACTAAATCATTCTCAATCCTCAATGAATTCTCTAGCAACGGCACGCTCTCCGGTGGTCGACTTTCGAACCTTGGCAGCGTCAGTCAATTATCCGAGAACTGTGTTGTTGTCCGGTCGTGTTTATCACGCGAGGATCCGGTGTATTGTATTTGGGTGGGATGAGGCATCTTGGGTAAATTTATGGCAGCGATCTTTCTTGTAATTTTAAAAATAGCTTTGTCGCTAATCATGACGCTACAATAAACTAAACTTTCTTTTGAAATTTTAATCATAAAACTTAAAATGTATGGCTTCTAATTATATGATATGTTGATAGTTTTAACCTCCAGTTTGGCTAAACCATATTTTAAACTAGTAAGCAGTTTCTTGAATATAGTTAAATCTAAAATAGTCTATATGTTGCTTACAACTTTGACTATGGTGTGGGCCATTTACAGATAGCAAAGTACCACACTTTCTTATAACCAACCATTTCAGCTGAACAATTTGGTAGTTATAAATAAACCAGGCCTAAAATAGACTAACACATAGTAAACGCTGAAGGATATTTGTAATAAAATAGGCCTAACTAATTGGATAACAATAATATACAATAAGTATGGTATTCTCAGTATATTGATAATGACAATGATAAGTTCTAATAAACTTTAGGGTAAACGGTTTATAAAATGTTTTTGAATATAACTGCTGGGCACTTGCAAACCTTTTATTTGAACAAATAATGTATGAGTTTGAAGAATATTACTAACTTAACAAAATAAACTAAACAATGGCAAGCAAGTATATTCTAGATGAAATAGCCGGGAGCTATGAGTCTAAAACCCGGACCACTTTACATTGTAGGGGACTTAGGTTCACGGGGATTATAGATTTTATGAAGGAGTGGGCATAATTATGTTAATATAAAATAGACATTAGGTGAGAACGGGCCAGTATTAAATCTTACTCTAAAAACAAGATACAAACAGAATGTTTATTTTCTCCAAATAAGAATTTTAGAAAATATTTAATAAAATATTATTTTAGGAGATTATATTTACTATAATTTTGATAATAAATGAGTGTGGCTCTAGACTGGAGCTGGGACTACCTTTGGCCGTGGTAAGGCTGTATCCATGGTACTAAGAATATAAGGTAAGGGCTCGCACAGCCCCCCTCACCCATTGAATGCTGTACATCATCTGGAAGACAAAGCGATACCTGGAGGGAGGCGAAGGTTGACAATTTAAAAGTGAATTCTTTGAGTGAGTGGTGAGATATATTCAATTGTACTGTATTTTGGTGTAATAATACCATACGGGTCATTACTAAGTACAGTCCTTTCATTTTGATTCAGATTAAGAGATTCAAAAGAAATTAAATTATCGACACTAAAGCTTAGAACGTATTTGGAAACATTTTTGGACAACTTTCGCCCAACTGTTAGCCAAGTGTTCCCCAACTGTTTCCCAAATGTTGGCCAAGTGTTCCCCAACTGTTTCCCAAATGTTGGCCAAGTGTTCACCCAACTGTTTCCCAAATGTTAGCCAACTGTTCCTCAACTGTTTCCCAACTGTTGTCCAAATAAGGAAACAGATTGTTGGCAAACATGAAAGAAACATTTTTCACCGTCCGGGATTCAATTTAGTGTAAGATGTCTGACGTGGATTTTTAAATATGTCTTGCACTCTATATGAAATTGCACATGAAGGAACTTTAAATTTTATTTCAAGTTTATTATGATTAAATGAGAACTTTTTACTTATTTCATTCAAAAGATCTCGTTTCATAACTGTACTCAAGCTTAGGTATGTGCCCTCAGTGGTTGATAGGATATTCAAAATAAGTGATAGGCTAGTAAACAACCCCACCAATAGTAAACATGCTGGCCCATACAACAAACAAGGTCGTAGAAGAAGAAAGACAAAACATATTACAATCTAGACATCATTAATAGAAAGGGGATCTATTTAGAATTATTCCCAACTGGTACTTTAAACAAACTAAATTTACGTACAGAACAAGAGACCACCACTATTTCTGGACAGTTGATATCACCTACATTAACTACTAGCACTGGACAGTTGATATCACCTACATTAACTACTAGCACTGGACAGTTGATATCACCTACATTAACTACTAGCACTGGACAGTTGATATCACCTACATTAACTACTAGCACTGGACAGTTGATATCACCTACATTAACTACTAGCACTGGACAGTTGATATCACCTACATTAACTACCACACTGGACCGTTGATATCACCTACATTGACCACAAGTTCTGGACCGTTGATATCAGCTACATTGACTTCTAGTCCTAGACACAAGAACCAATAAATAAACTTGGGGACGGACCAAATTTTAATATATAAACCTCAAGATACATCACAATATCGATTTCTAGATTTTTGGGATTACAATAATTCCTCTTTATGAAAAAACAACACTTTATGTCTCTAAAACAAACATTATTGGAATACGAATATTAAAATACTTCGTGTATGATTTTAACAAATTAATCTTTAAATCATTACTAGTTGAACTTGAAAATTTAAGTAATAAAACTAAAACAGTTTATGTAACAATAATAAAACTGTGAAAATTCCTCAGCAATTCTAGTTCTAGAACTAGACAATTTTTCCCCAGATATCTTAGTAGATATTTTACAAAAATAATGTTAGCATAGATAATAAATAATATAAACACGGATTCAAGTATTCATAATACAGGCAGTGCCGTAAGATAGAATATCGGGGCAGGTTAGCTATCTCATAAGAGTGGTGGGTTGCATTTATAGTCAGAAGGGGTTAGAGCGTTTGGAAGGTTTGTGTAGTAGCAGAAGATGTTGCAATCCAAATACTGAATTGGAAGGACTAAAAACAATACAAAATTTACTTCAAAACGGAACTTTTTTTTGAAAAGTTTATTTTGAATTCAACCTTAACTGAACTTTTTGCATGCATAATTTAACTAAGTTGATTTTTGACACGCTAGTATTGTTTGAAATCTATATAAGATGTCACATACTGAGGACTGGACGGAGATAGCTCACTCACTCATAGCACAGTTGTTTATAAATGTTATTTCACTCTTCCGGCTTGCCATTGGCAGAAAGATCATGCTGACACCTCACAAATTAATATCATGCTTACCTGTACAAAACAATGTTTTTTTACATCCGTCATGTTTAACAGAGGATATACATTTTGACAATGGAACAGATTTTTAAAACATTTTGTTTATAAATGTTGGCCACACTACTTTTATTTTCCTTCGAGAAGAGTTTTCAAAAATGATTTGTCAATAGTATTCCATGAAATGGAAAAGTGTCTTGTATATAAACACAGACGTGGATAGTTCAACAAAGTTTAATCCTTATCAATAAGATTAATTTTAAATTTATATTATATGTTTAGATTTGGGACATTAATTAGAAATGTTTAACTTATATACCTCATCAAAAGACAAAGAGTAGTTTCAAGTAGTCACTAAAAAAATATTGAAATAATTTATAACAAGCTTAGTCTTAAGATTGACTACATTATCTATGTATGCCTTAAAAAATAGGTCAGCTGGTTATTGTTTTAAAAATAATGACCACTACAATTTTTATGAAACAATTTTGTTAATTATTAGCTAAGTTTTATTAATCTGTGTAGTAAATTTAAAATTCATGCGAAGTAATGAAGTGGATATCTCTTAATTCAGCGATCTAATTTAATGTGTGGAACAAGCTATATTTATGGACAACTACTATTCATTATGTTAAAAACCTGAAAACAGCTCCTAATTTATAATATACCCTCATAGTCAGGGGACATAGCTCTTGGTTTATAATATACTCTCATGATCAGGGGACAAAGTTCCTGGTTTATAATATACCCTCATAGTCAGGGGACATAGCTCTTGGTTTATAATATACTCTCATGATCAGGGGACATAGCTCTTGGTTTATAATATACCCTCATAGTCAGGGGACATAGCTCTTGGTTTATAATATACTCTCATGATCAGGGGACATAGCTCTTGGTTTATAATATACCCTCATAGTCAGGGGACATAGCTCTTGGTTTATAATATACTCTCATGATCAGGGGAAATAGCTCTTGGTTTATAATATACCCTCATAGTCAGGGGACATAGCTCTTGGTTTATAATATACTCTCATGATAAGGGGACATAGCTATTGGTTTATAATATACTCTCATGATCAGGGGACATAGCTCTTGGTTTATAATATACTCTCATGATCAGGGGACATAGCTCTTGGTTTA
>CABFVZ010005611.1:0-17717 GCA_902151445.1 Timema monikensis
GTGCAAAGGGCTTCAATCCAGTGACCTTCTTAGGGAGCGCACATGCTGAGCACCTCACTGTCCACACTTCACTCCTACCAAACACAAGGTAAAAACATGTTTGTTTTGGTGAAGATTTGTGTGATGTGTGTTGTGCTTTGATTGGTTAGTTCAAGGGCAAAGCAAACCCTCATTATGGCTTATTTCACAATTTATTTCATCTTTTGTCATTCCCGCTTATACATAGGCGCTTATCTTGAACAGATCATTTACAGACCTAGGTTATTTTAGAGAAAAGATGAAAGATATAAAAGATAATTAGGATTAACGTGGTAATTATTGTAGTATCGTGATTCAACCTTCGACTCAATTTCATTCATTATTTAAGTGAAAGTTTTTAATGACATTCTTGTGTAGCTGTGAATCATTTTATCATAATTTTTTAGTTCGGTGAATAAATGCATGTAGCCACCCCTATTCTTTGAGTAAACGAAATGTACAAGTGCTATGTTTGTGTTAAGGGTTTCAATAGTAGATGAATATTACCAACTGCCTTTTTACAATTAATTCAGAATTAAGTAAATAAATTTTTCACTTGTGTATTACGGTAGGTATTTATTGTTAAGAGGAATTCTAACATTTATATATTATCTGTGTCCTTATTAATTCTGGACAAAGTAAACACAAGTTTGAAGTGAATATTTAAATATGGAAAGTAAATGTTTTTCTACCATTAGTGACATATGTTAAAATTATAACCATCTTTAACGTTTTTGTTGTACCTGTTTTATCTAGTTTAAAAAACAAAGTTAAATTTTCTTTTCAATAAAAACAACCTCTTTTGTTCAAACTGTGAAGATTAGTTCTATCCCAAACACAATTTTATAAGAATCTGTCTTTTAAATCATAAATTATTAGTTGAATCTGTGAAAAATGTTTCAACATGATTTTAAAGAAAAAATCTATGGTTCATTTAAAATAGGTTTATGTTTCATACTTAAAATATTAAATATATCTTCACTGCAATTTCTTTTAAGTTCCCACCAGAGTCAACACTATTGCTGCTTTATTCACATATACATCTACATGAAAGCTATAATTACACATTAAATATTTTAGTACAGATTAGTGGTTCTTTTAAAAATTTGTGAGCCAAAGCCATGCTTATTAATTTAGCATCTCAGCGGGCCCTACACAAAATAATGAATAACTAAAAATAGTAATAAACAAGTAACAGGTTTTTTTCAAAACTGTACTTTGTAACAATTTACAATTAAATATAGTATTATTATTATTATTATTATTATTATTATTATTATTATTACTATATCTAAATAGTTATTTAAATTTTTGATTTTGTACCCCCTTTTATTTTATGTTGAAACTGTGTTAATGCCTATTTTTAATATCTATGATATGAGCAAAAGTATCAATTACAATGTATAATTATAACTAAAGATTATTTGACCTAAGTTTAATGATATTGATCAAATAAACATTAGAACAAAAAAAAATGTATGTTTGCTTTATTAAATCATATTTATAGTGGACCGATGTAACAAGTTAGTTTTTGTTAAATGACCTTGGTGGTCTTTAAATAAATTCTTGCTTCATGACCAGTTGTTGTTGGGTTCAAAACTAAATGGGATCGTCAGATATTTTTTGGGCGATAAAAATTCAGTGCACTACTTTGTTTGGATAGGAGTTAAAGCTGTCAGTCATATGTAAACGAAGGCTAGAAGGAATGTGAAAAATAACATTCCCGTCAAAATTAGTAGATTTCTCTAGAAATTATCATGTGCTGTTATAACTAGCCAGTTAAGAAAGTTAACATTAAATACCTCAAATAAATTAATAAACATAGTCAACTTTAATTTAACAACATCCCATGGGTTTAAAAGTAATAGTCCAGTTATATTAGCCTGAAAAAAAGAATTTAGTGGAAAAAATTAATTTAGTTTTGAAATTTGGTACGCATATTCTTGAGTACTAAAAAATCGAATATCCATAGAGTTTCCCTACACTCGACAAGGGCTTTATCCCATAAGACTGATAAAACATTCCCCCCAACGATGTGCTACGGTGACTTTTCCCTATTATCTTGTAAATGGTGACCCTTCCAAAAAATGTTAAATCTGATTAAATTGATGAGATCAAATATTTGAACAAAAACTATTCTGCACAGTTTGATGCTAAGATTTATAGAAAGCGCAATAAAGAGGCCGGAAGTAAAGGGTAGATTTTGATAAGCAGCGCAAAATGCATTTCTCAGACTATGATATTGTAAATAACTATAAAATGGTTAACATTTAGTTAAAAATAAAGTCATAAAAAATGAAATTTTTGATCAAAATATGTAGGAAATTTAAATTTAGAAAACTATTTTCAAGTTGTTTTCGATGATTTTGGTAATAAGCGCATAACAAAATTTGAATACATTCCGCTTTATTAATATTTTTATTTTTTGTCGGTGTTTTATATTGTTTAATGCCTATATATATGTATATATAATATATATGTATATATAATATATATATATATAATCAGATATGTACACATGCATGTTTAATAATAATATTTCTAAACAGAAATGTTTACTTATCCACAATTTCACTATGCTGTACAGTACTATATTTGATCTATAATATTGATAAAGGTAATTTACTGCACCATGTGATGTGGCCGAAGAAGGGCACATTTTCAACCCTATATGATGCTTTCGTTACACTTATACACACACGATATTGCGATAATGCCACTGTAGGCAATTATTTATTATTTACTCAACGGATAAAATCAGAATGAAATGAAGAGTGCATCAGCAACAACTTGAGAAACAAACTTCAGCTAAAATTTTATTTGATAAGAATACCTTTCTTAATGTGCCTAAAGATAAGTTCTTATGTAATATAAAATATAAGGTTTACCTAACTCGCCAACTACAAAAAGCATTTGAGAAAGAATACATAGAGACACAAATTGCCCCAGATGATACTTATTGTAAAAAGAACAATGGCTAAATAACTATATATATTGATAACAAGAATTTACATTTCTCAAGATGTGCTATTCTCCAATATTATGGCTACGACACTACGTCAGTATTTTTTGGGTATGGATAAAATTAAAGCTATATGCCTACTCAATCAACTTGAATCCATTCAAGACATCTCACCCATTTTCAATAACACCCCTCTTTCAACTCTTGATAAAATCACAGCTGTTTGAGAGCGTTTCATCCTTCTCAGTACAAAGCTCCAACCATCGAAGATAACTTCAATCACTACATATTTATTAAGTTTAAAAAGTCGGTATCACGTGCT
Organism: Timema monikensis; assembly: GCA_902151445.1. Lineage (NCBI taxonomy): Eukaryota > Metazoa > Arthropoda > Insecta > Phasmatodea > Timematidae > Timema > Timema monikensis. The sequence goes on from CABFVZ010005611.1 coordinate 3,303, forward strand.
ATATTAATCTCGACTTCCGCTTCTACAGCTGCTCGTCAGCATTTATATTGTGTGTTTCACCCAGTGCAACAGAACAAACACTACAACCTGAATTGTGGGGCTGTAAAACCCCCCAGCTAAACACATCATCTGTGTTTACAACATGCTCCACTTTTTTTTCATTTTACAGAACTAGTCTTGACACTTTTTGATACCCCCTTGTATATATCAGAAACAACTTAAAAATATTTGGAATATTCTCGGTGGCTGAACAATATAAATTGTCACTCCCGTGTTAGACTTTGCAGGTGAAGACAGGGATATCGAGGTTCAAATCACAAAGGTTCTACTGACGCTGATTTTTCCCAAATGGTTTCCCACTTTACTTCCACTCAAATGCTGGTAGAAAACCTCTAAAAGACTTCCTTCCTCATCTCTACTTCGGGCCAGTTATAGAAGTGTGGAATTCCCAGGTTGATAACCAATAAGAGTCTGCAAAAATGTCCGTTTTTATCAAACCACACTTCCAATTATGGTACATTCACGACCTTAGATTACTTGGATGACAGCTCATAAAGCTACTAGAAATAGTCCCTAATGTATCCCTATGCCAACAGCTGACATCTGTCACTTTGGATAACTAATGAAAATGTATGGTAATGTTTGAATGTGATTGTTAACCACAGTAATTCAGTCCAATATTATTTATAATTATTTGAGGTCAGGCACAATAAGCTTATTTATCGTTTTATTCTGCTTAAAAAAATTATCATACACAGCACATTCACAAAGGGCTTAATGTATATAGCTTCAAAATGGCGCCCATTAAATTTAAACCATGTTATTGAACAAGATGGAAACAAGTTCTTTACAATGATGCACCCACGAAGTAAATAAAAATATTTTATTCAGTTAAATCTTTTGAAATACAATAACATAATCGTAAAATAATTTATGATAGTAAAAAAAGACATGTATTTTCTCTTTTCCAAGTAAATACCATGCCTCTATTAATATGTATTAATCTATGCCGCAGATAGCATAGATTGTAAATAGTATAGATAGTATTCAAACAAAGAATAGGTACTTTTAATTAGTTTAAAATATATTATTTCGGATTGGGTAAAAGGATATTATTACAAGTAAAAAAATAGTGAGGGAAAATTTAAGTTGACGTTATTTTAAATGTAATATTACTAAAAAACTAAAAATTTTACAAGTGTTGGCCACCCAAAAACTAAACATATGTTTTTTGAATTTTGATCCAGGTGAAAACCTATCATGAACAGACTTTACTTTACCTTAGCTCAGTTGTTATCCAATCTATATACTTAGCTAAGTGTGCCATGTTCCATTCCTGGCTTGGCAGAAAAAATATAATTTGTGAAATGTAGTTTTCCCCTTTCACAGAGATGAATTAATATTCGGGGGCTGGTTGTTGTGTTAGCTCTAAATTTAAGTTAGGCTCTTAGTTCTAAGATATTTGCTGATATAATAATCTATCAGTTACGAAAGTGTACATTAAATAGCTCAAATAATTGAAAGTGAAAGTCAAATTACTTTACTGAGTATTATTTTGTTGAGGATTTATCATATATGTTTTAATTATATTAATAAAATAAACCAAGCTATTATGTATTTTAAAATATCAATGATATCTTATATATACATATATATTCATTTGCCTGCTTTGGTGACCACATGGTTTAAGGTGTCTCTCTTCTGTAAGACAAGCCTGACAATGACAGAGAGATTGAGGTTATAATCCCAGTCGGATGGACTGAGGGTGGTTTTTACTACATAGTTTTACACTCTCACTTTATGCAAATAAGGGTTCACTTCAACTGAACTCAACATTCCTTATACTTAACTCATTGGAGTTATTAGTACATATATGTCAACCATGAAAGCTAGTTGCTCTGGTAAAAAAAATCAATAATTATATTGTTACAAATAATCCTATTACTCATTTATTATGTCCTGTCCGGCCACTTACTAATCTAGTAGAGGTGTAGTTTTAAATATTTTTGAGATTTGTTCTTTATTACCGTTATATTTTCTTTGAGATTTGTTCTTTATTACCGTTATATTTTATATCTTCACAACAACAAAACTTAAAACCCGCAGTGATGATTGAACTGTATAAGGCGTCATTTTATTAATAGACTGGAATTCAAATTTCAATGAGGACAATATTTGAATCTCAAGCAGGTGTAATCAGGGTAGTGTTTTTAATAATGGCTAGTTTCATTTTATTCCTATTCACAAATATGGCTACAGTTGTTCTGAATTATAATCTTCTCATCTTTAACAGTATTAATTTGAAAATGTGCTAACAGTGAATGTGTAGAAAGATAATGCAAATAAAATTTAACACATTATTTTTGTATAGTATTTAACATTTGTGTTTTAAAATAATTCATTATTTTAAATTATTTTTTGAAGATTTTTAAATTTTTGTCATAAAAATGTTTCATGAACATTATATATTTTTTCTTCTCCCAAATTATCTCTTTATTATTATTATTATTATTATTATTATTATTATTATTATTACCCCTTTCTACCCGATCGGGATATACGCACTTGCACTAATGTGATGAAATGGAGGACCTACAGTGTTATGTAGAATCCGAACCACGGTGGAGGCCTGGAATTCCCCACATTTACTTAGCCATAATAAAATTGAAACAAAAATTCCTAAAGACCTGAAAATTATCTTTCTCTCTTCAAAACATTTAGCTTTCACCAAAGATATATAGCAGTGAAAACTTTTTTGGTCTCTAAAACCCCATGGTTGTGTAAGGTCAACTTATATCATACAGAATTATTATATTATATTAGAATTTAATATTTATCATGGACTGGCTTTTTTATAGAGATAAATTGTTTTTCATTAAATTCAAAAAATTCAAATTTACTTTCAGACTTTATAGATATCACCATTTCTAGTTCATGTTCTGGAACATAGTATTGTTGCACATAGCTCTGCTGTAGAGTGACATTTCTTTGCTTTAGACTTTCATCCTGATAAATACCACAAAATACTTCAAGGAGCATTGACATAATTCAATTCATTGTTTTCGTTGAATTTTTATTTTCTTTAATTCAAACTTTGATTAGGTTTTGATTTTCCCTCTTAATATCCATGATAAATTAAATTAGAGGCTCCTAAATTAGACCTTTAGGACTAAAAAATCAATACATATGTACATTTGATAAATATTTAGACTAATGTTAATTTTTATTTCTATTTTCATTACAGACTGGATTAACACCTTCCACTCTAGACTTACCATCACAAGTTACTGACGTTTCACTACCATGCAACTCTTATAATTTTTTAGATAAATGTTTAATTCGTAAAGAAGAAAATAGAAATTGTGATATAATATGTCAAAAAAATAATATTTTTCTGAACGATTCTGCACATGGTGAAAACAGTACAACACCTGGTCAAGATATAATTGAGAAAAAACATGTAAATTTGTTTGAAAAGGTGTGTGATTTTAAAGATTCTACTAGTAAGAACAATAATACCAATCAAAATCTGATCTATTCTTTACATAGAAAGTACAGGTGTAATGTTTGCAATAAGGATTTTAAAGAAAAGGAGAGTATTAGCAAACACCTTCTAATTCATTCAGAACAAAGAAAGTATAAGTGTGATGTATGTGAAAAGAGCTTCAGGGTGAAGAGTTCTTTATACACTCACCTTCTTATACATACAGAACAAAGAAAGTATAAATGTGATGTTTGTGATAAGAGTTTCAAGGTGAAGAGTTCTTTATACACACATCTTCTTATACATTCAGATCAAAGAAAGTATAAATGTGATGTTTGTGATAAGAGCTTTAATGTGAAGAGTAATTTAAACGGTCACCTTGTTACTCATTCAGAACAAAGAACGTATAAGTGTGATGTTTGTGATAAGAGCTTCAAGGGGAAGTGTTATTTAAATAAACACCTTCTTATTCATTCAGAACAAAGAAAGTATAAGTGTGATGTTTGTGGTAAATGCTTCAAGGTGAAAGATGCTTTAAACAAACACCTCATTATTCATTCAGAACAAAGAAAGTATAAATGTGATGTTTGTGAAAAATGCTTCAAGGTGAAGCGTTCTTTATACATTCACCTTCTTATACACTCAGATAAAAGAAAATATAAATGTGATGTTTGTGATAAAAGCTTCAAGGTGAAGAGTAATTTAAACAGTCACATTTTTACTCATTCAGAACAAAGATTGTATAAGTGTGATGTTTGTGATAAGCACTTCAAGGTGAAAAGTTCTTTATACACTCACCTTTTTGTTCATTCAGAACAAAGAAAGTATAAGTGTGATATCTGTGATAAGAGCTTCAAAGAGAAGTGTTCTTTAAATAAACACTTTCTTGTTCATTCAGAACAAAGAAAGTATAAGTGTGATGTTTGTGATAAGGGCTTCAAGTTGAAGGGTGATTTAAACAGACATTTTCTTATTCATTCAGGACTAAGAATGTATAAGTGTGATGTTTGTTATAAGGGCTTCAAGTTGAAGGGTGATTTAAACAACCACCTTCTTATTCATTCAGAACTAAGAAATTATAAGTGTGATGTTTGCGATAATAGCTTTAAGATGAAGAAGAATCTTAACAAACACCTTTTTATTCATTCAGAACAAATACAGAATAAATAGGATTTTGCTATAACGGCTTCACTACTGTCACCTTAGGGAGCCCACATTCAGATCACCTCACTCTCCACACTTCACTCTGACCAGAAACAAGAAACAAACTTGTTCTTTTTTGTGAAGGTTTGCATACTGTACTCTGTGCTTTGATTGGTTGGTTCAAGGGGAAAGCAAACCCTCAGTGTGGCTTAGTGCACATTTTATTTTATCTTTAGTCATTTCAGCTTTTACATATACGTTTGTCTTGAACGGATCATTTACAGACTGAGGTTATTTTAGGAAAAGGATGAATGATATAAAAGATAAATAGGATTAACATGGTAATGTACCATTAAACACTGGGATATTCAATTTAAATTGAAAACAATTAAGGTTGAACAATAAATAGATGTATTAAATGAAAAACAAAAATAACAAAAATTAAGGTTTACAATAATACTATAGGTTGTACTTTGAAGCTTGATGCATACAATTTGATTTTGCTGAATGTGAAGTCTTGACTGTAGCTACAAGGGCTGAGTAGGTAGAAGTTTTCTAAAGGAGAAAACAGCTAAACAACTATTAGCAAAGGGTATTAAACAAGATACACATATAAATTATGATCAGTCTGCTTGATAGGTCTTAAGATAATATCCATTAAACATTTCGGATAATGATAAGCAACAGTAAACTCTGTTGATAACCGCGGTCGATGGCTAATAAACAGGTGTCAATAAAACAGTACTATGGCTGGTCTCTTTCCTCTTCGGTACTGCCAGAGCATTCAATAGTACATTAAATTCTAATAGGAATCACACTAAGAGCAAGCAAAAAACAATAGAAGCTAAATAACAGGCAAAAGAAAAGGGTATTATTTGCGCGGACACCACTATGATTCTAGTGCAGCTCCCTGGTTTGAACACAGTGGCTAATACAGCACAAGAAGCGTGAGTACTTGGCCAAGCCAAAATATCGATTTCCATTAGCTCAACAGTGATATGAAAAACAAGACAGGCAACCTGGTTTTAGCCATCCATAAATTACACAGATGCACATGACGTACACGGCGTCAAGAGAAACATTGGCTCAAAATAGATTAATAGAACTTGTGGAAGTTTTGCAAGTCTAAGACATTACTACTTTCTCAGCCCATGGCTGATGAAGTAAAGACTGTATCATAAGGACACAGGGATATAGTAACCACAACTGATACACTTAGTCAAAAGGGGAGACTTACCCTTCATACTCCAGGACACGATATTCAATCAATTAACAGAAAAACTTTCATCTTGTAGTCAACAATGCTTGCAATGAATAAACTATCCATTAGACATGAAAACAAAAATATGCTTCGACACAAAATATATATAAAAAACTCTACATTGTCTAGTATTTTAAACAAAACTAAACCCTAAGTTCATAAAGACTTGTCAACGTTAGTTCATGATACTTAAATATTCCTTGCTCGACGTCCTGGTCAGGGTAGCGGTGGGTCTGACGACCCGTATTCCATGGTCGGCGCTATTCTTCGTCATGTGACGGTGCAGAAGTTCCTCCTTCGACGCTGGGTTGTAGTAGAACGGGTATAATGTGAATCCGGGTGTGGCCCTATAGATAGTCCCAAATCTGATACGAACGGAACAAAGCAAAAAGGGTGATAAACTCAGGAATATAGACAAGGAGAAGGACGAATGAAGGCAAGGTGAAAGAGAAATAACTCCAGATGGGCTGTTTGCGGGGAAGGAGGAAAGCATGGTCCCATGGACGGCCGCTAGGGTTCTCTGACGAGAAGTGGGTCAGTGTGTCGATCCAAATATACTCTTCTTTCCTTCATCAGATGTAGTTGTCATAGTATGTGTGGCAGCCATCATTGAATGATTTTTATTTTCCCCCATGTGGCAAATAAATCCAAGAACATCTTGAAATGGTGAATAGATACTAAAGCATCTTCTATTTAAATATATTCGTTTTGATTATGTTATTTAGGCTGAGCTATTATTTTAATGAGAATTTGTAATATAGATGTACTCTACTATATTTTCTTGAAGACAGCATGGCAAGTGTATGCAAATTTATCTGACATCATCCAGTGGCAGAGAGCATGTGTTAGAGTATTTTATTCATAAATATGATAATATTAATCCTCTTCTGTGATATCTGCTACAGTATTTATCTAAATACAATTTTTTGAACAACCACATGTTTCAATTTAGGGAGATATGTAATTTTATTTGACTGCATCTAGTCATAGAAAATAAATTTTGAGGTAGATTACTGTTAATATTGTTTCTTTCTTTCGTAAATTATTAAATATTAATATTTAATTGTAGCTGTCCAATCTGTCTGATTGACATGCTACAGTAATTATACAATGTCGTGATTCAATCTTTGACTCAATTTCATTCATTAGTTAAGTGAAAGTTTTCAATGACATTCTCATATGGGTGCTAAACATTTGATCATCACTTTTGAGTTGGTGAATAAATGATTAAATTCTCCCAGTATTGTGTCTTCTGATTGATAGAATGTTCACTAAACTGCCCATAATTGTTACTGGTTAAGAAGTAAAACTTTGCTGGCTGCTGATATGTCATCACTCCCATCACTACTGCTGTCAAAGATTTTTTTTAATTATTTAATATATATTTAGAAAATTATATAAAAAGATTTTGGAATAAAAGTTTTTAAAGTAAAAATATAAGAGTAGTTTAAGTAATATTGCAATATTTATGATCCATGTACACAAGTTTTCTTTAGCCGAGCACGAAGTGCGTTGATCAATATGCTCAGTTTGCACACGATGCTCCATGAGCGATGTGTGTTTACGAGAGGGATGAGCGATGTGTGTGCTCCTCTGCTTGCTCTTACCCTTATTCATTCATTATAGCGGAAGTACAAGTTCTATATTTGTGATAAGTGTTTTAATAATAGATGAATATTACCAACCACCTTTTTAAATTCATTCAGAACTATGTAAATGGATGTGTCATTTGTACATAGGTGTATAATCTTAAGAGGAACTCTAACATCTAAATATTGTGTGTGTTCTTATTCATTCTGGACAAAGAAACACAAGTTTGAAGTTAATATTTAACTAAGGAAAGTAAATATGTTACTGCCATTATTGAAGTTTTTAAAATATAAACCATCCTTACCATTTATATTGTGGTTCCTATTTTATCTAGTTGCAAACAATAGTTAAACTTTCTTTTTAATAGATTGAAGAAAAAAAACTTCTGTTCAAACTCTGATGATAAGTTCTATCTCAAACACAATTTTTTATGAACCTGTCTTTTTAAATACCAAAAAAATAGATGAAGTTGTGAAAATGTTTCAACATGAAGGAATTTTTGTTTTTTAAATTTCAAGTGCATTTATAATAGATTTGTGTTTCCTAGTTTAAACTTGAAATATATCTTCAATGCAATTTTTTTTTAAGATCCAACTAGAGTCAACACTATTAGTACGTTCATCATATGTATATCAATATTACAGCTATAATTACACACTAAATATTTGATTACAGTTTGGTTAATTTTTTAAGACTTGTGAGCCAAAACAAATCTAAATAATGTTGCAGAACAGCGGGCCTGACACAAAATATAAAATAACTAAAATAGTAATAAACAAGTAACAGTTTTTTCTTTCATAGCTTGTAGCATTAGCTGCAACTCCAAGATGCCTAAGTGAATAAACCATAAATTTACCCCATTACTTAGACAGCGACTGCTGTTGACCCAGCTACGGACTCTATACGCCCCGCCACAACCAACACGCCCAGCCGCGACAACAAGCTATGAGACACTGAGGCGGCACCAACCCATGCACACAACACAAGTTATCCCAGGCCAAAGAACTTCGGAAGAGAAAATAGACTCTTCGACAAGTGTCCAGTTAATTCTCAATTATTCTAGAAAAGTGTGGAAGCCTCCCTCCCTTGTTTACTTTCTTTGGTGTGCCTCCCTTCCCCTTGTGATCCCGCCGTTTTATGTTCAGTGAGCTGTGCCAAATCATATATAAGACTGGTTGTTCAATTGGAAGAGCACTCTTGGACTGGCTTCGGCAATAGCTGGGCGAAGCCAAGGCTTCAGAGATTAGGAATTAAAATGTAAGCAAAGTTCTCTTTCAACAAATTTTTTTTTTCATTTCTTCTAAATTCCTTTTGGCTAAATATTATTTAATTGTTTATTTTATAAAACCAAAATTATTAGGCTGGTCGAATATGACTAAGCTGAAATTTCAGATAGTTTTCATAATATAGAAATATCTAAGTCCTTTTTGGCACACTAAATATTTATCTAACTTTTGTAGAAGAATATCAACAACATTTGCTTGGTCAAATGTTACATGTAGGAACTTTTATTTGGACTTATATTTTGTCTTAGTGTTAAAACTTGGGTTCAATGTTATGAGAGAATAGTTGTAGAGTTGAACGCTGATAGCACAAGCGCAAGAATAATTGAAAACTCTTATTGAACTTAGTTTATTGGACACTAGTTAGTCAATAGCGCAGGTGATAATGTTGTTATTAGGAAGTATTTTTGGACTTAGTTTATTGAACGCAAATAGCGCTAGTGAGGAGATTATTGGAAATCACCATATTTACTTTGATTATAAAAAAGTAGTATTTAGACTATGATAAATAAATGTGTACTAATCAACGTTAAGATCATTAATAAACAATTTTGATATTATTTATGTTTAGGGTAAGCCGATGTAAGGCATATTATTTATATCGATATTTAATCGTGTTTGAGAGATGTAAACAATAATTAAATCGATTTATGTTTCATGTAGAAAAAAAGAGGATTTCAGAGAAATTCAATATTAAAAAAAATGTTGTATTGTACTTTCTTGATCTATAATTACCTATTTAACTTACAATATTGTTAACTTAAATTTAATGGAGGTAATCATTATAATATTTTGAGCATTCTTCAAATGATACTTTGAAACTTTGTTGTAGTGATCACAACCTTTTCTCAATGTTTTGGGATTTTCCCCTGTCATTAATTGTTCATATTATATTGAAATACTAAATAAATGATTAATTTTCAATGACTTCACCTTTTACGCAATATCTCTTTGACTTACATATCCTTAGGTTTAATACTACCCAACTTCTAAGGCTTTTTGTTAGGTAAATTGTTAGGAGGACATTTTTTTGTTATTGAGGGTGACCGTGGGGCAGGTTCTGCAATCGGATCAGATTGCGTGTTTTGGGTATAGTTTACATACCCAGATTTTCTTAATATTGATGACTCGCAACACACACCCTTATCCGCTTTTTAATGTAGATCTTATTTTGTTTTGTATTTGGACCCTACCTATTAGGTTTTTGGGTTAGGAATAGGGTTCAAACTGTACTTTGAAACAATTTACAATAAAAAATTGTATTATTATGATTATACCAAAATAGTTAGTGATATTTTTGATTTTGTATCACATGTTTTTTAATATTGAGACCGTGGTTATGTGTGTTTTTACTAGGTATTTGTTTGTAAAAAAAAATTTGAATCGGGTTATCAATACCATTGGACCACACTAATTCAGTCATACATACATACATACATACATACATACATACACACACATGCGCACACATACACACACAATCAATACACATCCAGATCAAAAAGATCATTAATAAAACCAATAAAACTGAAATCTAAAATAAACAATCAAATGTATTAAATGTAAAGCTTGTATTTATATTTAGTTTTGAACCTATTTCAACAAACAAATGTTATAATATGACAAAAGTATCAATTACAAAGTATAATTATAACTAAAGGTTGGTCAACCTAAGTTAGTATTTTATTAAAACATTACAAATAAATTTATATTCTATTTATTATCATATTTACAGTGAAACGATGTAACAGTATAGTTTGTGTTAATTGACCTTTGTGTTAATTGACCTCGGTGATCCTGGAATAAAGTGCTCACTTCACGACTTGATGTTTGTGGTTTCAAACACAAATGGGGTTGACGGATCTTTTTGGGGTGGTAATAATTTACTTTCAGAATTTCTGTGCACATTGAGTATTTAAAAATCGATAAAACTGCACAAATGAAGATCTACGAATATCAAATAATTGATGAACCCCACAACACAACATATGAAGAATATCAAATAGAGCCCAATTGATGAATACCACAGGACAACACCAAAACAACAATAAAATAAAATGGTAGGTACTTTAATGAGACCCAATGTCTATAGCAAATCTTATAAAAAAGAAATATTTATTTTAAGGCTAAATAATGTGTAAATCTACAAAGTTTTTATTAAGGTTCTTTTTCTAACTAACTTAACCTTGAAAGTCATAATTACTCACATTTTAATAAATGATTTGACTTGATTTTTGTAGTATGGTTGATTACATAATATGGGGCATGGATCAACCTATGTGTTTGTATAGTGTTTACAACTGTTTTGGTGAGAGATCTAGGCTGTATCCGATTAGTACAAGACTCCCTAGTCAGACTCTTGAGTTTTAGACTTGTTGCAGTTTTGATAATTATACATTTCTCACAGTGTACATAGTGAAGACTGCATCCAACTATTCGAACAGCAATACACTTGCACCTGCAGTGCTGCTTCCTACCGAATATTTCCGAAACTTTGCTCTCGCAGACGAAATGCTAGTACTAAAACAATTACCAGTCAAACACCGACACCAAAGAGCAGGGCAAAGACATTGGTATCATTTGCGACTATTCGAAGAGATATACACTAGGTCACATGATTGCCAATGCAGTTATCAAGGCCCATGAATCAAGGCAACGCCACATAAGTAGACTATTTGGATACAGCCCTAGCCTAAATGTTCTAAAAATATCATTTCAAATAAATATAATTACCATCATTAGATTCTTCGTTTCCTTGGGAGTTCAATCATAGGCTGTGTCTGAATAGTCCAAACTTGTGTACTTTACTAGCACACTTAAATAAAACACATTTCTGGCACTCTAAACTGGATAAAACATTTCAGACAGCATAGTACCCTTAGAGCTACCTGGTTGCCACTTATGAAACTAATGTTTTAAGGGAATTAAATTACTAAAAAAATCATTAGTCCTTCACAGAAAATAATTTTATACATAAGAACAGAAATATATTCCATTTAAAACGGCATTTTAAATAAAGTGTGCGTAGAAGGGAAAATCATATTCACCCTTTAGTTAAGTGTGCTGTAATCTCTACACTTTAAGAGACTTTAGGCACCATCAAAAATGACCTGCCCTTTAAGCAGACGACAATTCAACTTTACTGTAGAGCTAGTAAAGTGCAATAAGTAGTGTGGACTATTCTGACATAGCCATAGTGTTAGATTTATAAGAATATGTTATTTTATATTTAAAACCATGGATATATTAGGTATTGGACCCCATATGACAGGGTGAGACCCAATGAAGAAAAAACAATACTGTCTTATAGCCTTACACTTGGCTAAAGTTGAAAATAAAATGCTTTAAAATCAGCTCCACTAGTTAATCATAGCTCATTCTTATAATATGTATTAATAGAGGTTATACAAAATAACTTATAAATAACATTCTAAACAATACTTAGCTTATTTTGGCCCAACAGTAGCTGAAAACTGAAATAAAAATGGTGGACCATGATCGATTTTCCAAATTGCTCAACACTTATAAATTACAATTATTTATATAATAGTTCGCTTAAATAAAACCTTTAGAAGAAATAGAATAGAAGCTTAAGGGGGAACCCCCATACCTTCTATTTTGTTTCAAATCCGCTACACTTTGTGCTTGTAGAGAACTTCAATTCCATTTCCCCCTCTGTTAACTCTCTTGTGTACAGCTAGACATCTCGTCGCCTATAGGGTTGACTGACTGTCAGGTATACATTATTTCCAAAAATAGATTCCGAGACAAAGAAAGTAGCCGGTCGGTTTCTTCTTTTTTTCTTGGCTAATGTTTGGAAGGCCGGTAAGGTAAGATAATGAGAGGGAATAGGGGATGAGTGGGGAGAAAAATAAGAAAAGTATCATTCAAGCTAATATGAAAGCAGCCCCTACTTTAATTTTTTCAAAAATATTTTTATCTAGACTTTAGTTTTAGTGGGAGGTAACAAATTAATATTCATTCATCTGCTTTGGTGGCCACATGGTTTAAGGTAGGGCTCTCCATACTTTTCATTGGTTGATCACATTGAACTTGAGATTTTGGGTAGAGGGCTGTATTGGCAGACAACACTTTCATGTTACTTTAAAATAAAGAGAATGTTTCAATTTTTTAAGCTTATAGGAGGTTTTTATATTTTGTACAAAAATAAAAGTTTTTAAGTTTTCCTGTTTAGTGTGATGCTTGGAATTGTTTGTCCGATAAATTGCTCCAAGATTTGGTTCAAATGTAGTTGATCCAATTAACAATCTAGTGAAATCAAATGTTCATTCTACAATCAATTACGATATTTAGCTTTGACATACTTCAGCATTGAAAATGTTTTCTCCCACAGATATGTTGAGACAAACACAGAAAACATGCCATGAGCAAAGTCCTTGAGAGATTTAAAGTTCTGTCCAGGCAATGACTTAGAAGTTTAGTAAATTAACTTCCTTATATAAATCCCTGAATAATTCATTTGAAAATGGGCCGATCACGTCCAGCTGGAGTTCTGGCTGTAATTCTTCGAATTTGCAGTTAAAAGGATTTTGAAAAAGTCTGATATTCTCCAAGACTTAATCAAAATCTTGAAAACGATCCTGAAACTGCTGTTTCAGCTGTGAAATCACCTTTTATGCTAAAGAAATAGGAAATGGAACAGAATGGCATTACTGTTTGAAAAGTGACCTAAGTTTTTAGCAGCAACCTGTTTTTCAAAACAAATTAATTTCTACCTGAAAACTTTTTAAATGTGCATACAAATCTAAAATGAGAGAATGTTCTCCTTGAAGCTTCAAATTTCGGTGGTTTATATGCTTGGTCAGATCAACAACAAACGCTAGTTTCCATATCCACTAGTTGTCTTCTCAATCATGAACATATCAATTTTCGCCTGAAGCTCAAGAAAACTTATCAACACTTTACTTCTGCTGAGCCAATGGACCTCATAATCATACGTGATGTCTTGGTTTTCACTTTCAATTTCAGAAAGGAAGTTTTTAAATTGATGATGGGTGAGTGCATGTGGTAGAATAAAATTCATTGTGCACACAATAACATTCATCACAGCAGATAACAGCACATGCTTGCAACAAAGAGCCTGTTGATGGATGATGCAGTGAAGTATTATTGGTTTAGCAGCTCCTACTTGCTGAACAGCATTAAAGATATTGCCTACCAACCAGGTGTTGGTTCCACATGTTCCATCCCCCATCTGTAGTTATACACTTATGATTTTTTCCAGTCAAGTCCAAGGATAAATACAGTCTCCTTAGTGTTTGAAAATAGGTAATATCCAGTGACAGTACTTTCCATAGTGTGAACAGCAGCTAGTTCTTTCGTAATTTGTGTACACCCTCTCTGTATCCTGTACCCCCCGACCAAAAAAGGGATAAAAGGGAGAGGATGAACTTAACATACAAAAAATGGAAATTATAAAAAAATATATATATATTCAACAAAATGAGCAGTTTATTCAATTAGATGACAATAGCGCAGATAACAAAAATTGGTCTCATTATATCATTATGAGTACAGTTGGAAATTATGCTCGAAGTCAACAACTTTATATCATTAAAGTTGCGCAAGATTTTTATAACAAAAGGAAACATGAAATCCATCATAATATTGATAGTCCAGTCTATAAGAGACAA
>CABFVZ010005611.1:18550-28739 GCA_902151445.1 Timema monikensis
TCAAACAGTCACGTACACCATTGTTGATTCCGCTTGCTCCATCGGAATATCCGTGAATATCTCCAATCACCCGATGTTTTGAAGGAGGTTCCTCTAGTCTCCGTCAGGGGTCGGATACATAATTGTCTTCTAGTTGATGTTGATAGTTCTCGGTTCATTTCACGCTAGTACAGTCGGAGTGCCGAGTCGCTTTGTTGACCCACTGGATCTCCCTTGACCCACTCGCCAATCTAGGAGTCCAGGTGCCGGCCAGCCTTGCAGGATTCTATTGTGAGCAGATTAGTATTGTAAGTACACGAACAAATTAATATTTAGAATTGGATTGAGTAATAAATATATTGTCCTGCATTTTCTTCTTAGCCTACAAGAACTACTACAGAGAAAAATACTATTGTAGGGATCCTAATTGAGTTGAATTTATTGGAGCGGGTAGTATGCTTGTTGTCCTGTTGTAACATTACACCACGTAATGTTACACATCTCTAATCACATCAGTATGGGGCGGGGTCCAGTTGTAACATTATACCACGTAATGTTACATTTGAAATTCGTTACTAGCCCCACAAATAAATAAATGCACTTGGGCAGAGCTTGTAATATCTGTTGATTCATCCAATGCTATTGAGAAACACTCAAAACTGCCAGCTCTCAGACCTAAGTTAAATCTCATCATTGCAGCAGATTATCCTCGGTATCCCAACCAGCACCTTAACGCTACTGTACTTCACGTCGACAACGAGAGCTTTTGTGACATCCATGATGTGCAAAATATATATATATTTCTAATGATTTGTCGGTCTATCTTCGATAGCTATATCATCTGTCAGACCTTCTTCAAAACTTTTTCAATCCTATTTTTCTCTCACAAGAAGAGGGGTAGAAATAGGGCAGGGAAAATTCCATCTTGCCGTACCCTGGGGTTGACATGGCTACGTGGGTTTTGTTCTGCCTGCTGCATGTTATATAAAGAAATCCGAGATCTCTGAAAAGAGGATATATCATGCTTTTCAGAGTCAGACTCGTTGAACTTTCTCTTGAACTAATCCATGATTCTTTTCTCATTCATAATAATAAAAAACTATTTTAATTGGGATTTTTTTTAAATTGATTCATTTAGCTAAGGTTTATTTATTCACCATCTTAATATGACCGATAATAATCTTAATTTGGTAGCCCCTAAATTGTACTACTAGGACTTAAAAATCAATATGAGTGTTATTATTTGAAAATGATTTAGCCTAGTGTTTAACTTTTATTTCCACTTTCTTTACAGACTGAACTAACACCTTCCAGTCATGATTTAACATCGCAAGTTACTGATGTTTCACTACCATGCAAATATTCTAATTTAGATAAATGTTTAATTTATAGAGAAGAAAGAAGAAATTGTAATTTAATTTTTCATGACCAATTGAGTTCAACGGAGAATATTTTTCTGAATGATTCTTCGCTTGGTGAAAACAGTACAAGATCTGGTCAAGGTATAATTGAGAAGAAACATGTTAATTTGTTAAAAAATCTGTGTGATTTTAAAGACTCTATTGTTGAACAAAATAATACCAATCAATATCTGATCTATACTCTAAAAATAGAATACAAGTGTAGTGTTTGCAATAAGGATTTTAAAGAAAAGGGGAGTCTTAAAAAACACCTTCTAATTCATTCAGAACAAAGAAAGTATAAGTGTGATGTTTGTGATAAGAGCTTCAATCTCAAGAGTAATTTTGACAGTCATCTTCTTGGTCATTCAGAACAAAGAAAGTATAAGTGTGATATTTGTGATAAGAGCTTCAAGGTGAAGAGTAATTTATACACTCACCTTCTTAGTCATTCAGAACAAAGACAGTATAAGTGTGATGTTTGTGATAAGACTTTCAAGGTGAAGAGTAATTTATACAGTCACCTTCTAAGTCATTCAGAACAAAGAAAGTATAAGTGTAATGTTTGTGAAAAGAGCTTCAAGTTGAAGAGTAATTTAAACAGTCACCTTCTTAGTCATTCAGAACAAAGAAAGTATAAGTGTGATGTTTGTGATAAGGACTTCAAGGTGAACGGTGTTTTAAAACGACACCTTCTTGTTCATTCAGAACAAAGAAATTATAAGTGTGACGTTTGTAATAAAGGTTTCAAGGTGAACAATAGTTTAAAACGACACCGTCTGATTCATTCAGAGCAAAGAAATTATAACTAAAATTTTGTAATAAAGGCTTCTAGCCAAATAGTCACAATCTCATTCATTCATTATGGTGAAAGTACAAGTGCTATTTGTATGAAAAGGTTTCATTAATAGATGAATATTACCAACCACTTTTTTAATTTCCTTCATAAATAAGTAAATAGATATGTGTATTAAGTGTTTAATGTCAAGTGAAATTCTAACACTGACGTTCTTATTTATTATGGACAAAGAAAACATACACAAGTTTTAGGTAGTAATCAAATAAGTAAAGTAATTGTGTTTTTGCCATTGGTGACAAAAGGTAAAATATTTACCATTTTTAAAACGTCTATTTTATTTTGTTGAAAAAACTATTCTGGTTGAACTCTGAAGATTAGTTCTATTTCAAACACATTTTTACAAGAACCTGTCTGATTAAATCCAGAAATATTAAGGAAATTGAAAAAGGTTTCAACATGAATAGTTTAAAAAAAATCTCAAGTGGAGTAAAACACTTTGGTTTTCATGGTTAAAAACTTCATGACTTCATTCATGCCAATTTCTTTTAATAATTTTATCGAAGTCTAAGTTCATCTTTTCATAAGTTGGATAAAGCAAAGCTATATAATGTTTCATACACACTGGGCCTTAAACAAAATAAAAAATAATTACAAAAGTTATAAACAACAGCTTTATTTTGTTTTTTCAAAATTAGCCTTTAAAACAGTTAAAAAATAAAATATAGTCTTATTATATCAAGATTGGTAGTGACATTTTTGATTTTGTACCTTACAGTATGTTTTTTAATATGAAGGACAGCTTTATTCCTTTTACAATCTATTTATAAAATATTTGTTGTTTTAGGTTAGCCATACTAATTCATAGTAATACATACACTCAATAAATAAAAATTCAGATCATAAAATATCAATAAATGAACCAATAAAAGTCAAATGTAAAATAAAACAATCAAATGTATTAAATGTAATGCCTGAGTTCATAATTAGTTTTAAATCTATTTCATCAAACAAATGGTATTGTATGAGCAAATGTATCAATTACAATGTATAATCATGAATTAAAGACAAGCTGATCTAAGCTAAAATCTTATTAATCAAATAATCATTATTTTTGATTCAACCTAACCTGAGACCTGAAGTAAACAACTCTCAACAATCACTGCGCGAAGGACCTACATGATTGGTTCAAGATGAGAGCAATATTTTAAACAGGCGTTAACATAGCTAAGTAGGTCACTATTATTATTGTATTATTTAAAGGGAATCGTGCATCATATTCTTTTTGAGAAAACTTGTTTTCTCAAAAAAGACTAATTCTAATTGTGTTTTGATTTTTAAAATTTAAATATATGTATTTTTTTAAATTTGTAATTGGCGTTAAAATATATTTAAACTGATAAAATTTGATTAATTGATTTTTCTAAAACCATAATTTCCATGTATTTGATTTTTTATATTTGACTTAATAACTTTAGATTAAAGTGTAAATATATCAATATAATCAACTAAATACTTTTTAAATAATTAAATGTAAATCCACATCTAAACATAACATTTTTATAAAGCAGTTTATTTAATTTTTATCATACTGTGTTAAGGTTTCCAATTTATATCAATTTTCTGGTGGATTATCATGAACTAGCAGATGTTTGATTATTGCCTCTGAGAGGTCGGCTTTTAAACCTTTTGATGAATCCATCTCGTGGTGTAAATCGCTTTAACACATCACTTCATTTAATACATTTTTGCATGGAGCTTCTATTTTAGAAAGACCTAAAATTACCTGAAATAGATTCTAGTTCTTAGATTTCCTTATAACATTTAGAGTAGACAAATACCCCTCCCCCTCTTCCCTCTATTTATTTTATTTCACACCTTTTGCTTGTGACGGCTGATGACAGCATTCCCAGCTGTGGACACCGCCACTCAAATAAGAGTATCAGTTTATCCCATCTCGTGTTGCAGTTCTGAAGCTCGTCTGGTCAGCTCATTCCACAATTTAGTGATTCCATATTTTAGCTTCCGAGCAGTAAGTTGGTCGTACACTTTCGAACCTTACCGAAAATCTTTTACAGATATTTTTTTTAAATATGTCTAAAAACCCTCCATCGAGCTGTATTCGCAAGATGCTAAATATGGTCGCTAGATGTAAAAAGAATCAAGCTGGAACGTAACTAATCTTTAATAAGTATATATATTTATGTGGAATATCCTAAATTTACTAAACAATATCATTCTTGTTTTGAAGATAACATATTTTATTTATAAATATTTTATTTTAGTGAAGTCATTGAGACAAATAGCAAGGTTATGACTATTGAGTTTGATCCAGTTGTGTCACCAGAGCTCTGTACATTTAGTCTTCATGAACCAGCGTGACATAAATCAGGAGTTAATCATTTACACCGCTTTTAATATTCAGTTCTTGACTAAACTTGATATTGCAAATAACAATAACAGATATTATCACAAGATGTACCTTAAAAATAGTACGTCAACAGTGATACAAAATTTAACTCTTTGAAGTATTAGGTTACTACATATCCTTCACTTGCTTATTGCTAGTGTCTATTAAACCATCCTTTCCCCCGCCTCCCCCCAAATGTTCAGGCGACGAACATAAAAATTAGAATTTAGAACTAAACACATCCTAGCGGATCCGGAGACCAGGATGACCTTAAAATGTCACTTCTTTTGAGTGTTAAATTTGAAATAATTTGGTAGATATTCTGTACTCCCTCCTTCAGGTAAAAGTTCTTCCCCCCAAAAATTGCTTCAGAGATCCACCCCTACCTTTATCCTGACCAAAATAAACACCGTTAAAAACAGAAATTGAATAACAATTATCCAACATTGGCAAGTCACTTACTGTGATTTTTTCACCAATACCATTTGATCACTGTTACTCCCAGTTACTCGATCTCAAAAATATCGGTGATTGAGATATCAGTGATCAGAGATACTGGCATCGGATGGAAACAATTACTCGAGCTACGAAGCTAGTATTGATTCTTCTAGACACTCGAGTAAATACTCGCGTTGCGGTCTTTGTTATTATTTTATTTTTATTTTACTACCAGCTAATTGAGAATAAACATTATTGAATGGCATGTTTTACGTGTCATTTCTATTTAAAATACTTGATCTCGTAGAGCTCATTTTTCAAAAATAGTACCAGATTGCTATGTGAAAATGACATGATGGTTTAAATGTTTCATTCACATGTTCTCAATACAAAATATTTGTTGCTAAGAACAAAATCAAAAAGTGAACTTTCTAAGCGAATCATATTTTGGATTCTTTTTAAAAGTAGACTACAAAAAAAAGATAATTTATACCTTTTTTCTGTGATTCTATTCTCAAAATTGCAAATAATTTATTGATTAATATTTTTTTACCTATTTTAACATCAATATTTAATATGTGTTGAAGATCCTAATCATCCTATAGTCTAATCTAAAGTGTGTGTGTATAATAATTGATTAAATATTTTCTAGCATCTCTTAATTTAATGTTAAGTCCCAGTGCCGTGATTATGAGTTTTATTTCTTTATATTAAATTAGTTTATTTGCTTCTAATAAATGTATAGTTCATCTACTATTAAATTCATGGTATCTAAAATAAAATAACACTACAATAATATAACATATGACCTGCATTCCAAACAATATTTTCTAAAATATTCTTCAAATTGAAAAATGACACCTTGTATCCAAATGGAGAAGACAACCATGAAGGTAAGAATAGTTTTTATTCCCACAAATACCTAACATACAAAGTATTTAAATAAAGATCAGAGTACATAGAGCAAAACCGTGGCATGACACCTGCAAACCGATGCACACCGTTAACCGAGAAAATCTATAAAACTTTATATAAAATCTGGAACAATGCCTCCTTAAAAAGTAAAGGAGTGGTGCTTTTTTCTAACAGAAAGGTATGCAATACAATGGCACAATGACACCTTAAACTTAAAACTGTTAAGCGTTAATTACTATCAATGGATAGGCATCTCAATGGTACAATGTCTCCTTAAACTTAAAAGCATTATGTGATAATAATACTAACAATAGATATGCATGTCATTGACACAATGACCTGTTAAATTGAAAACGTTAACTGACACTAACAACTTTGCTGTATAGAATGTTTTACCGAGAAGCGCATACCAACGATAATTACCCATAGAAAAGACCCCATAGCCGTTTATAACCAAGTGTGTCTTTATCATTTGAAACCTGCCAATACATGGGGTAAGACATTCTCACTATAACCTAAAACATGCCCATAAAAGGTAATATATTCACAAAGAGTATATCAGGAACCAATGAGCACAAGGTAGCACAGGTGTGCTAGAGAGAGAGAGAGGAAAGAACTGGGCACATTCTTTTTTTTTGTGAATCCATTACTTGAAAACGTTAAAATTAGGATCTCTAAAATAGTTAATATATTTTTATAATGTGGTAAAATCGTTTCACTGGTCTCATTCTTATTATACTAAGTTCATATTAGCTACGTAATAAAAAAAATAAAGCACCCATCTTTTTCAGTTTTGAAATGGGGGTTTTAAGGAGGTACTATTTAACTATTACGACTTTATGTTTTTAAATGTAAGTTTAGTATTACTAACGTCATGAATTAAATTTATAAATATCAAAATTTAACAGCATAAAACTAAAACAATTTAAAAATAGTCCTATGCGTATGATTCAAAAAGGTAATGAGGCGCTGTGATAAAACAAGAATCGTACAAATCATTGTGCTAATAAGACGCACAAAACCTCATGTCAATAAGACGCGCACAAAAAAAAATTTATTGTCAATAAAATTTGCACAAAACCATGAGATAAGAGCAACAGTGACTTTAGAAAAAAAGAAACTATAAAGAAAATACCTTTAACAACAAAATTCATGTTAATGATGTTTTATGTGTGTTCATGGGGGACATGTAATACAGACGATTAATAGGGAAAAAACTATTTAATTTGAGGCTTTTTTAGTTATTATTCTCAAATTAATGTATATAATATCAAACCTGTGGATATCCATCTAAAACATTGTTTTTTATACTGATAAGTATTGGATAAAACAAAACATTTAATTTCAAAAAATATTAGAGTCAATATTAGGATCATAAAACTTTAAATCAAGTATTTTAATATAATATATTCTCAAAATAAGATTAAATATAAACAGGGAAAAAAAGAATCATAATTACTTAGCAATAAAAGTTTGTATTGTTGTTTCAAATGTCTATATTGTAATTGCAAAATATATATAAATATATATATGTGGGGGGAAATCTTTAGAATGGAAATTTTAGTAACATATCTTGCAGTTAATTAATTGGCCAGAAAATGTGCCTTGAAAATATTTATGTGGTGTACTCTGTAGTAAAAATGAAGTTGATCCCATAGTGGGAAATAAAAATATTTTGGATTGATCTCAGCAAATGTCTGGAAAAATAACTCAAGTTTTATTAGTACGATGATCAGATGTCTTGGAGTTCTCACACATGATTTTAATCTCAGGTTGAGCTATGAATTGTTTTTTTTTTTTGAGTGTCATTGACCCTTGTACAAGATCTAGTCCTATTATTTATCTTTAATTTCACCGCACGAACTTTTTGAATTCGACCAGGCCGCCGGAAGTCAAAGAGAAAAATGTTCTTCCTTTGAAAATATTACCCAACAAACCTAGCGTGGCTCTTTGAAAATCCGAGCAAAACGCCAATTGAGTGGTTCATTAGACTCGAAAAATTATTAGTTCTCTTATTGTGGGTACAAATTAGGAGATAGAAGCTTTACAAACGGTAATTTAAAATCGTTATAATAAGCTTCCTTTAGTACCCAACTAACTAGCTATAAATGTTTTTCAATCCCTTTAATCAGGATAATTTGGAGGTTCCTGTTGGCCTCAACAGATCGAAGATTAATTGTATCACATACACGGGTATATTATTACTAGATAGACATCTGTGGTCGGAAATTTGAAGAATTCGTCTGAATACTATTGCGTAAGAGAGAAGAAAACCTTGGGGTATCTTATTCTCTCTCACACACATACAAGGAAAGGTGGCATTTTGACATCATTCACTAATTTTATTATAAACATCAATGTGTGATTCATTAAATGAAATAAATGTGTAAGTTAAAGGCTTGAAGATAAAAACAATTGTTGAGACTCATGAATTTCTTCTTTAAATAAGTTGATGTAGGGTAATATATTCGATTAGTTTTAAAGGAGGCTCGTTCGTAAGGCTTAATCTCGTACCAGAATTCTTCCCTATAGTAGGTAGAATAAAAGACCGCCCAAAAGGGGATTTTTCTTCAGTTCTAAATGGTCGTTCGTCCAACCAATACACTAATAAATAATTGGAACGAAGTTGGTGCAAAATCAGATCATGTCCGTATACTATCGCAAGAGAATAAAGAGCTGGCAATCCTGTGTCTTTATATGTTTAGTCTTTGATATCAACTCATAAAACTGTCTTGAAAGGAAAACAACTTTTATCTTTGCTAATCAAGAAGAGAAAGAAACTGAAGATTTTGTGTACATCCGATATTATCTTTACCTAAGAGAAGTGGTTTATATTATACATTATTTGACGACTTGTGTATACTGACGAAAAGAAATTCTTCAATTTTGTGTGGATGTCAAGAGCATCTTTCCATGAACTACTAGGCTACATAGAGGAAGACATAACAGGACCCGACACACGATTTTGAAAATGCATTTTTATTTAATCACAGATTACTCTTGAAAAACAAACATGTAAAACGATGATAAAACGTAAACAAAATGTTTACAAAAACTAAAGAAACATGACTACCGTTCAAAGGCAGACACTACAGTGAGAGGGGAGCCTGTGAGCCTTTCTGGTTTGGTGGTGGTGTTGTCTACGAGATTACGCTATTAAAAAAGTATTAGGTTTAAAATAATTAAAAATAAATTATTTTATAACGTGCTTTGAAGAAATAGTTTTGAATCTTATTATATAATTGCATTATAAAATGTAAGAGGGTCCTTAAGTGATGTCAGTTTCATTCAATTGATTTTCTAGTATAATCAGCTACATTTGAAACAATACACCACTATAGCGCGTGAAACGAAAAGTTTCATTCAAATTTCCAAGTCAGTTTAAAGCTAGTCGTCTACTGGCTACGTTTTTGTCTGAATTATGTTTGTCAGAAGTAGGAAGAATAGCAGCAAATGATCTGGTATCATTGAAAGATATTGAAGGTCGTCCACTGTACCCCAAGTAATTTGTCCGTCTTCGGACGAAAACATCCTAAGTGCGAACTATCCCATCTCGATGGGATTCTTTGCATTTATTTTGATGAATCGTATTGCACCGTGCATTGTTCATGATGTATTCCACATGGATGTTTAGAAACGTATAGTTTTGACATGAGGGAATTCTCACTCGGAGTAGTATACCAGAGGTAATATATTGTGTACTGAAAAAAGTATTTATTTGCAATATTCTCGTTGGTAAATATATGTTTTAAATTTATCTCTGATAACATATGTAGAACTGGTACCTTTATTTTCACCTAGTGTACCAAATATACTGTTTTTCGAATGTGTTTGTTGGAAAGTATATGAGGATACTTGACTTCTCCTTTTTATTTATCAATTATTAAAATGTTATGCACATATATTTAACAATTTTCTCGACACAGTCAGGCTTTAATTAAATTGCTTTTTTACAGTAGTTTGAATTTGCTTTTAATAATGCCAAACGAACATTCAACAACTTGTCGTGCTCGAGACAGGCGCTCATTTAAAATGGTTTCTGTTGGTCCAAGTATTGATACTGATCACTGGAAAAGGTCTTATTAAGTAAGATTTCAGTAGATATGCTTCCTCTCCTAAATAACACTAGGTACTGAAATATTTGTCCCTGGAAGTGGGTTATTTCTTCCAACACCAAATGCTCACATTTCAATATCTTTGGATATATTTGAAAGAGAAAAAACACCACCATTACTTTCTTTGCCATATGCT
>CABFVZ010005612.1:0-13973 GCA_902151445.1 Timema monikensis
GTAAATATTAACTTGTAACTTTTTTTATTAATATAGTTCATTTTAAATTTACAAGTTTAATGCAATGCAAAAAACCGTATGTTGTTACAATGCATATTTTTTAAGCAATAGCCGGCACAACTTTATCGTTCTTATATAGTAGGTGTCCATCCGAATCTTAAATTGGAATCAATTGGGGGTCTGCGAGCTTGGGTTTTTTCATTCAAGTTGAACTCGAGTCAAGTATTTCTAAAAGCTCCCAAGTTTGAGTATATTAATAATTTTTAAATGTTAAAAAGTATATTAAAACACATATTCTTAAATTATGAATGACACTCATTTTAAAATTAGAAATAACACTTATAAAACACAACTACACTCAAATAAAAATCTAATAAAAAATAATTAAAATGGTTTCAACACTCATGTCTTTAAGGACATTGAAATTACACTATCAACTATAAAACAAAGTTAATAAAATGAATAGTTGTATGATGGCTTAGAAATATATAACAAAACAGTGAAGGAAGCCAACCTGAAAGGACAGTTAGGTTAGGTCCGGATAGGAAGGAACAAACAATATTATCTCTTCATGTCTTCTTAAACTTTTACACTTACCACTTCTTCACAACTTCCACAGTTGCACATTAGTTTGAATTTTCGTAAATATATTCTTTCATTAATGTATCTTCATATGAAAAATAAATATTTCCAAAAATTCAAAACAATTTGCAACTGTGGAAGTTTGAAACGGTCGGAAGTGTAAAAGTGTAGAAAGAAAATAGAGAAGTGTTTTTGTTTATATCTAGGCTTAACCTAACTATGCTTTCAGGTTGGCTTCCTTCACTATCACTTTGCATTATTGTAGTGTTTCTACAATGTCTTGATCAAATGTTAATAAAATCGCCGTTTTTATAAGCTAATATTTCCCCAAAATACACTTCAGTAACATAATTTACCCTTAAAAAAAACATAAGAACCATAAACAATTAGAAATTTGAAGTGTTTCATATTTCGTTTATTTTTGTTTATTAGTGTAATCGTGCATGATCACATCTTCTGTTCAATTTCCATTCTTCTATACACAGTTGCACATGCATGTTGTATGGGCTCTTGTTAAACATTATTTTATTGAGAAATTTACTTCAATTCAATTTTTAATGCTTATAAAAGTTGATGATGATACTTGAAAATTAAATATAATATGACTAAAATAATATTTCTAGCAAATAATATGAAATAGTAGAAGCTTTTTTTGATATAAATGTGGTAGGTTTGATAAAATATGTATTGCAATAAATAAGATCAACATTGATTTTAAACAGGTTAACCAACATAATTATATAACTAAATAGTAACTAAACTAGAGCTAGTTTTGTAGCTAAACGTATTAATTAACATGAGTTTTAAATTTCTTAGGTTTGAAAACATTTAATATATTAATATATTCTTGATATTACATTTTTAATTTAATATAAATTAATTTAGAAAGGGAACCGGCAAAAATAGTAAAAAAAATCATTCAATTATTTCGTAATCTTCTTCGCTATTTTTATTTTCATTACTTTGTCATGGCAATCCAATTAAACAACTTCAATCAAGTATAATTCAAAATGGACGACAATATTGACTAAATTTACCAGTCGAAAGTGGTTTTAAAGCGCTGTTATGTTATTAATGTGAGAATTGAAATAAATATTTAACAATTTGTTAAGTAGCCGAATGATTTATAAGTCGAAATGCTGATATTATCTCAATTATATAGACTGATTATTATTGCATTTTTAAAATTGATTATTATGTACATCAAGTGGAAGCTCGAAAATGACAAGCTTATAAACTTTCAATCTCAATCTCGAGATAAGCGATGAGCTCAGCTCGAAGCTCAGAATACGAGTACTCGCAGAGCCCTAGAATCAATATATCAAATGTTTCTGCTGGTTTCGTGAGTCTTACAGTTGCCCTGGATTTAAAGGAAGGTGTGGCCATTGTTGTAGAAAATGTATGCGTTCAAATATGAGAAACAATAAGTAATTGACATAATATGATGATCTGTAAACTGTAATGGGATTTGGGATTTTCATAAAAAAAACATTAACTATTCTATTATTTTGCAACAGTATTTTTTTTTCCTCAAAGAATTTAAATACTTAAAATTATCTATGTATTAATATATAATTTATAAATCAATTTAATGAACAATATATTTTTGTGTCAATGTGGGACATCTCTCCTGGCTTCCTTCACCTTACATCATAATTAAAGACATGCAAAAGCTGATGCTATTTTTTTAGGGAAAAAGTGGTGTTTTTTTCTCAAAAAGTGATTATATATGCCGATATTGATATTATTTACATAAATACGAGTTGAATTAATATTCATTAAAAAAAACAAGGATAAAACCATCTACATTTTTAGTTCATATTGTGTATTTAACTATTTATTAACATATTCTGAGGAAAATCAAATATAAATACGCACAAAAGATTTTGCTCTTAGTTATGTCACTCACGCAAAAGATTGCAATACTGAGTGCGGGGAGATTAAAGTTAGAATCCTGTTTGGGTGAACTGAGGGTGGTTTTCCCTAAATGGTTTTACACCCTAACTACCGAGTACACTTTCTTTTTATTTAACATTCTTCGTCCCTATCACATTAGTGCAATAAGTACATGTGTATAACCCAGGCGGATAGTAAGACGTAATGACAATTAAATAAATATACAGGATTTCCCAAAATGGTCCATAAATAGGATTGTTCCTTCTGTACAGGCGAGACGCCAAAATGCTATTGACTTGTGACAAGCGCATCTAGATAATCCTCCTGGATGGGTCAAGCAGCACCTGGCATGTTGCATAGGTGATCAACAAGAGGCATGGGCCAGGAAAGACAGTCACCTATGATACTGTAGCCAAACTCATCACTAGTTATCAAAATACCGGGAATGTGGGATACCAGCCTGGATTGGGACGCGCATCAACTGCTACAGGCAAGATAAGAGAGTGAAACCAACAAATGACATCCCTACCAAATGCAGCTGCTACATAAGTTGAGCGAAGAAGATTATGACCGATGTATCAAATTCTGTGATTGGATTTAAGATCAACTTGACCAGCCGGAATTTGGCGTTGACTTCCTTTCTCAGATGGGGCCAACTTTTATGTTAACTCCCATGTTATGAGTTACTGGAACAGTACAAATCCCCACTGGGTGGACGATTCCTAAATGCCAGTTGTGGGAAGTTGATGTTGTGGTGTGGCCTGTGGGGAGGCAGGCCGATTGAGCCCATCTTCATTAACGAAACCTTGAATGGGAAACAGTACCTTGAGATGTTGGAGGAGACGGTGAGGCCGTTGTTGTTGAATGCCAAGGGAGATAGGATTGGCCGAGGAGGAACTGTCGAATGGTTACCCCAATCCCCAGACCTTACACCCTTTAATTTTTACCTCTGGGCTCACATAAAGTCGCAGGTCTACCAGGAGAAAATCTTAAGACTTGCACCACCTGCAGGCCCGGTGCAGGCCCACATCATCAATGTCTGCCATAATGTGATGCCAGACATGTTGCAGCAAGTGTGTCGGGACTGGTTGGAATGCATTGACCTGTGCCACATTGAACAATGTGGCATTTCTATTTTGAACCAACATTCCCTTGTGTATGGACACATTTGGGAAACCTTGTGTGTGTGTGTGTGTGTGTGTGTGTGTGTGTGTGTGTGTGTAGAGTTAAAGTTGTTTGTCACGTAGTAAATGTGAATGTTTGAGAGGGCAGTGAACTGTTACAGCCTGTACTGTATATACTAACCAGCCAGATATCATTGGTGTCATACTCGGCCTGATACACAACTCTCTGAATGAGACCAGGTGGGAATGTGTGCATGGCATATGGTATAGACCAGTTCAACAAAACGCTGTTGTGTGTTGTTCCTGAAACGATGAGATCTGTTGGAGGCGCAGGAATCACTGTAAAAATAAATCAAAACACTTGCAAGAAAGCTTTCTTTTATTAAATATTCATTAATGGGTTATTAATTAAACTTATAATAAAACTAAACCAAATAAACAAAAATGTATAGAACAATTACATTTTATATGAGGGTCGTGAGGGCAAAAACCCCATAAATGTTGCCTATGGTTAGGTTAGATAAGATAAATAGGGTTGGACTATAAGTTTTTTAACTTTAGTTCAAAGTGAAAGTATTGGAAACCACCTTGAGATAAACACTTATTACATCTGGTCATGTCCAGGGTAGAAGTCAACATGATAACAAACTCTGATGTTTAGGTTAAGTTAAAGAAGATTAACTATTTTTTGGTTGTGTCTATTATAAGTAATCAAACTACATTTCGAAAACTCCTCTCCTCAATTTATTAAGGTAGAATGGAAGGGGGCACGAGAAAAGGCCAGTTGCAGTTTTAATGGAAAAAGATTTTTTTTTTTTGCCAAAATAAGTCAAATATTGCTCTGGTACAAAGAGCTTAATTGTGTACATGTGTTGATACCAAAAGTTGTTGAATATCTGTCATCAACATGGCGGCATTATCTAACAAACTTATTAGATTAAGATAAAAAGTTGTCAGTAAATTTCAGAACAACTTTGACAGATATTTAAGAAATTTTGAGGTCACTCTGTGAAGAAAATTAAATTCTATGTTTGTACTGGAGCAATAATTTATTTATTTTGTCCAAAAAAATATTTTGCCATAAAAACTGCAAAAACACTGACTTTTCCTGGCGTCCCCTTCCTTCCCACCTTAACTGCAGGAATTAAGTATGTAATAAAGGTGTTTACATAAATAAGTGTATGTGGTTAGTAAGTTGATGGATATATTATATGTATGGTTTCTAGTTCAATTCTGGCTTCACAAGAGACACAGACAAGACTAGTATTCAAATGTATGTGAAATATAGTGTTTATATAATCCAAAGTGAAACTAAAATAAAGTGATCATTTTCGGTGAGGTGTCTTAAATACTAATGTAGGTTGTATATGAGGCATCTAAAAAAAAGTTTATTTTAAATTTATAAAATAACTTAAGAAAATAAGATATAACCATATATTTATCTTTTCAAATAATATTGTATTTCTATTCCCACATTATATTGAGATCTAGTCAAGCACACAGTAGTGTGTAACTGGAATCAAGAGCAAAGTATGTGAGTCTCACTTACCATGGCCATAATGGTGAAACTTGTGTGAAAAAGAGGTGTTACCAAATTGATTTTCTCCTGTTAAATTGTAGTAATAGTATGCGTAAGGTAAACGGTAATGTGGATCTGTGCTGTCATTCCAAAAGCAATAATTGCTCGTCTCGTCTGTATTAGATGGACAACCATATTGCATCCTAAAACAATATCAAAATGTTAAACATTACTACTGCAAAATTAAACTTTAATGTCTCAACATTGAGAAACAACTAGTACAATTATTATAATTTGTTCCCCTACACCAATGCGTAAAATTACTTGTACCTTAAAAACACAAAAACATGAAAATATATTTAAAAGCAGATGTTCCAAAAGGAAATTGAGGTTGACGAATGTTATAATATTCCAGTAGTGGAAGTTCAAGTCTGTGTTTGTCTTTGTTTTTTGTTTTGTTCTAATATGGCGCAAAACTTTACCATCTAGGTGTGTTTCAAATACAACACACACTTCATTTAGTTTAAATGTGACTTTCATACCATTGTTTTTTAAACAACAAAAAGTATTTTAAGATTATTTTATAATCAGTCTTAGCTGAATAAAATATATATAATGACTTAAAATATTTTTTGTGCACGCAATACTTTTGAAAAATCAAAGCAACTAACCAAACTAAGCAAATAATTCTGATCAGTGGTATGTTTTCTTCGAATGAGACAATGTTTTCTCTTTAATAAAGTTTTTTTTAAATTGATTTTTAACTTATTTGTACAAACACATATTTAAGAAACAAAATATAGAATATCATCAGTTTGATAAGTAGAGTACAATTAATAACATTGATATAAATTTTAAATGGAAGAGTGACAGTATAAAATAGGTTTAAATAAGCCTATCATTTACTTTTAAGCACCTAAGTCATGTAGGTATTTGCATTTTTAATATCTAACTAAAACATTGTTTTAACTATCTGGACTACAAATTTGAATATATTTTATGGTGTTCAGCCAAACTATAATTTAAAATTCCCCGACTTTTCCAGGTTTTTCAGAGCCAATTTCCAACCACTATATTGTAACATTATTGTATTAAGAGTGCAGCTTATTATAACAATATACCTAAACACATACAATCTGAAATTGTGTCAGTCTATGAAGGGGGTAAGGGTTTCAGCCTAAAGCAATGGGTTTTTGGGTGTGATCTTTTAATGTCTCAATAGACATTAATAAATCGCCTTAAACCGGTACAGTTCAAAATGGTTGTGAGCAACTTCCATTAGCCAGCTTTGTCTAAGGATGGGCGGTAGTAGGGTGGAAAGATGACATGAAAATCATATGTTGACCATAAGGCGCAGCAGAATAGAGGACCAAATTTCATTTTGGGTCTTTTATCTATTAGGATTAATAGGCCATGAAATGAAATCACACACGCATTGACATAGTGTAAACAGTGTATTTAATATAATGTATGCCAGAAACAACTGACCAGTAATCAGACCAACGAACTACTAGCAGTAAGATACAGTTACAGGGAGTATGCTATAGAGATAGCCAACATAACACAAACTTTGCAGAGTTGCCAATACAACCATATTAATATTATCTTCCTTCTCGAAATGAATACCTGCGTGAGGAGAGGAAATACCCCCACCACTCTTTTACTTTCCCCACCCTGGCGTGTGTCACTCTTATGGTCGATTGGTTTTCTGTATTCTGAATGACAAACAAAGTAGAGACCAGTCTGACGCGTCTACCTGAAGTTTTGGGTTCGCAAATTGTTTGAATAAAGGCTACATTGAAAAAGCTTTGTTCCTATTTCTAGTATACACTACTTAGAAAACTTCTTTATTTTTCTAGTAATATGAAACAGTTTTAAACCTGTGTTTAATGAAAACATATAATCATATGCCTATTGCTTATTGCTATGTTGTTTGAAAAACGAATTTGTTAATAATTGTATAATATAATGATTCTCTAGATTTTTGAAATCAATTGGAAAGATTATTCATGCAGCTTATAATCATGCTTAAAATTGGCTATATTAGCATATGAGTTAGAAACTTTTTTAAATTATAGTTGAATAATTATTTATCGTGCCCTTTACAAATACCTATGTATCTACACTTCCTTTTATCCGAGACAAACCCAGTATGCTCAGGACGAATGTTGTTGAGACAGGCAGTATCTAAATAGTCCGAGGATCCTTGCCAAGGATATAGTATAATATATTCCTTAAATGCTACATGTTTTTTCAATTTTGTGAAATAAAATTCACCTAGCCCATGAATTTTTCTTTATACTATTTTATCAAAAATAACTTATGAAATTCACAATATTAAACAATGTTTCGAGCAATATGGGAAAAGCAAAAAAAAAAAAAAGTTTTAGAAGTCCTTGCAGTAACTAATATTTATTATTAATGAATATTATTGAACTCTTATCAGCACTCCTACAGTTATTTTACAGTAAATAGATAAAGATTTTTGGGTTCTTCAAAATATTTTACGCCCTCTAAAAATACAAATTCCGCGCCCTTTTGGAGGCTCAGTCCAACCCTAGTCGACTTAATAGCATATACTTTACAAACAATTCGAAAGGCTATGCTAACCCCAAAAAGTTTATTATTAAAGAAGTATAAATATAAATGTGTTTTTTAGAAAAATATTCACTCTTCAATAAAAGATAAGTGTGAATAATTTAATACTTTGTGTGTCGAGAGTCATCATAAGGTGCATCAACTTGTGCAACATTCCAATTGAATCCAATTTTGGTATTGAATATTATTTTCCCACAGTTATGCTTTGATCGTTATATTATTTTTTTAACATTTAAAGTGGCTTATCATATTTTACGGAGTGCATTTCTCATTATATTTTAATCTACACTTTAGCTAGGTTGATAGCACGTGTGCTTACGATGCTAAGGGTCCCAGTTTCGAATCCAGGTAAAGTGGTTAATTTAACTTTAGTAAACTGCTATGTATGTCATAAGTAAAAGTTAGTTTGTAAGTAGTGTGCTGATATAAGCCTTTTTTTAAATAAATTATGGGTTAAAAATCCCCATTGAAAAAATAAATATTTATATGATATATTTTATGAAATATTATTGATGTAGGTTCACTTTCTAGCTTGCAAAGATTTTTTTAAGACTCAGTAAAAAAAATACATCTGAAATATTCTAACTGGTCCTCTGGACAGGTTTCAAGGCTATTAGTGTTGTCCTGTCAAGCGAACTATAGGATTACTTCCTTCTGAGTCTCGGATTCTACTGAGAAACTTCACCTCTCTCTTGGCTTGAGTAGGTGTGGTGGGGGTTTCCACCCCTATCTTGTAATGAACCTACATTGATGTAACTAATGACCGATTTCCATCCCAGGGAATAGGTTTATGTGATTAAAAATATTATATTTGTAAATTACACACAAAACTTAGGATGGTATGTTTTTTTAATCCAAACATTTTCAAAAATGTGTTTTTTGAGTTAATTTTAAAAATATATGCATAAAAAATTAGTTATATAATTCAATATCAATTTAGACGTCCATACAGTCATAATAAAAATAAATAAAGAATATCATTATTGGTTCATCTGGAATTTCGGTCGCAAATCAGTCATTTTTACTGTGTATTAGTAGCTATGCGACCGCACCTTAAGAATAACGATAGTACACTTAACTGTGTTAAAAGAACTGTGTGTTTTGTATTAACTAAAAGAAAAATGTGACTTTATCTATTTTAAATAAAAGTTACATATTTTATTAGTGAATGTGTGAAAATTCCAGAAATTTGATGAAATTCCCCAACTTCTCCCTGACTTTTTAATTTTCAAGGTTTTCCAGGTTGCTGATCACCCTTTATATCTATAAAATACATATTATAATTAAGTCATCTCATACTAGCTTAGTAAAATAAAATTTTCTAATGGTAATTTTAGAACTCTCATAAAATAAACACAAGTATAAAAAATATACCTTCCTCCAGCACGGCCAGGAAAACGATATCTTAGCTTGTATTTTGTCTTCACAAAATTTTCTGGCTTCTCCCAAGAACAAGTTAAATTTTGCCAGTTCTGAGATATGCAGGTGAAGTTCTTCACTTCTTGTGGTTTAGCTGTGATATAATAAAATAAAACTTGGTTAAATGTGAATTTTGGCATTAATATTTGACCAAATTAAAGTGCTTGAAATGTGTCTTGCTTACATTTGTCCAAAATGGATTATTAATTTAATTAAGCTATTTTCTCTAATAATTTTTTAGCTTAAGCATACAAAAATCGGGACTGCAGGTCTTTAGAATTTAGGCCAGCATTTCAGAATTTATTGAACAATAATTAATTAGATGATGTATATATATTAAGAGTAAAACAGCAAACAAATTAAATTTTACTTCTGTCTAATGGCAAAAAAATTTACATAGTTACTAAAAATTTTACCATGTTCGCCATTGGTCTAGTATTAAGAATCTGATGAAATTTCTTTTCAAAATGTTTCTAGGTAGAAAAAAATCAAATTCAACATGAAAATATACCAATCACGCACACGCACATGCATGCACATATGCACACACACACACACACACACACACACATACACTGGAATATCGAAGAAGATATCAAGAAAAACCAAAACAAAAATGTTCTGTATCATTGTGTGGTAATATTCAGTGACCTAAACAAGCTACTTACTGCCAACAAATACTTTGTTAAGGCAAACAGCAGTATCTCGTGATTGGCCAGGCTTGATTTCATCGGCCGGTGTCTGTAGTTTGCAATAGTACATAGATTCTGAAGGTGGTGGCTGCTTTACATACAATCTAACTGTAGTTTCATTTATTATTTCCAAAAACTCAGATGGAACTACTTTATTATCCCGGAGGAATATTAAATCTCTAGCACTTCGATTAGCAGCAATATCAATACTTTTATTTAGCACACAAAATATTTCCAGTGGCTCTCCGCTCTCAATCATTATGTCGCCTTTAGGTATAGTAACTGAAACAAGAACAGAATATTAATAAATAAAGTACATTTATCCAAAAACATGTAATTCTAAATAGAGGGTCTAACAATGCAGTAATAACGATAACATACATATTTATTTCATAAATATGTTCAGGGTTAAAGGTTGGATCATTTTCTGGAATTATAAAGATTTACAGTAACTGCAGATATACAGTATAATGCAGTACTGTAGAGATCAGTTGTCTAAGATGTCAAATACAATATACAAATTGAACGTGAGAGAATTTATAGTCAGGTGCAGTGTGTTTGAAACCCCCCTTCCCTCTAGATGCTAAAAAAGGTTTTTGCCAGAACACAACTTATTTGGTCTATTTTATTTATTTTATATGTTGTTCCATTGTCTGAGAAAATACAACAATATTTACAAACTCATGGTGATTGTGTCCACTACCATATGGGCTGCCAAGTTTTCACAGAAAACTACCCCTACTCCCCCATTTTCCCAGCAGGATAAATCCTATCTACATCACTGATCAGTTGTATGGTTATTAAGCATAACGATAATTGTATCATAACACCCACTACTATGTTTGGATTCTGAGGAAAAGGAAGAAATCAGTTATAAAAACAATAAGTACATAGTAAGTTGAATATCATTCTCAAAATGAACCGACATGTAATAGATTATTGATAATGGAGACTTAGGGCCAGTTTCATAGTTAGGCTGAGTGTGCCTAAAATGTGGCGCTATACCAAACACAAGACTGCGCCTACCTAAACTCGAATGAAATGGTCCAGTTTGACATATGAAACTGGTCCATTCCCTTCTCGTCTAGTTAAGTGTCATCTGGTATTTAGTATAGCGCCGCACTTGAGACATACTTATCTGACTTATCACAACAAGAAAATATGGCACGATCAATAAACCAGTAATTTAACTGATGCCAATAACATGGATACTACTGTTCACATTTTATGGCTGTTATACTTTGTTCAACTATAGATGAAAATGCTCTGTACGTATTACAATATGCCTTCTATATAATCAATCTAAAAATTTTACACATTAACTTTCTGGAATAAAAACATATACTACTACTAAAACTACTTGTCCTGTTATTGATCATTACCTATTTACCTCGACTTGTGCCTGTTAACAGCTCTGTCTACTATATATCAATACCATTATTTAATTTATGATAGCTTATAACTATACTTGTCTCTCTTTCCCTATTGAAGTTATTTTGACTATATACATTTATTTTTCCTATTGCTTTGAACTTAAATCTAACTTAACCTAATTTATACCTAGTGCCATCATCAACACAATCGGTTTATATCTTTCCTTGTAGGGAGTTCCAGTTTCTTTTTCTTCTCTGGTCACTTCCTGTCGTGGCCAGTCGGCATCCCTGGAGTGCTTGATAGATCCAGCCCAGAATCACATTTGTTTCCAAGCGAGCAGAGCTCTTCGAGTAAGGAACAACTTCCAACGTCTCATCTGTATCCACTTACCTTCCTTCTCCCCTAGCCGGTATTCCAGGCGTCCCTGGTTCATCAGCGATATTCATCACTGGTATCCCTGAGACGTCTTTCCTCAGCTAGAGCTGTAGATATATCCAGAGTACATCAAAATATAGTCTACCCTCCCTTTTATTACACTTTCTGTGTTTTGCTTCACCAGTTTGGTAACGTCTCATCTAAGTCTGATGTTTCTTCTCCTTCTCTGTCTCCTTAGTCACTTCTTCATCAGTTGTTTCTTCCTATCTGTTCTGTTTTTGTCTTCTTTCTTTTAGTTTGTCCATGTATGTCCCTTTCTGTTTTCGATACCCTGTTTGCTATCTCACTGAGGTAGCTCCACGGGTCCACATACCTCAATATATGGTATATGGCATTGAACAGTATAGGCATAATTAGTAGCTCCGCTCGTTCCTTTTCCGTAAATATACATTGTTTCTCCCCCGCAACAGCAAAGATTGGTTTCACTCAAGTTCTTCCTAAAGAGGGACGCTCGATATGGGCCATACCCTGTGATATAGTGGACAGGTATCTGGGAAGGTTGAAGATGCTTCATTCTCAGTCTTTCTTGTACATCCGGAAATACCTGGAATGTCCTTCTACCTGTGGTACTCTCTTCCCAGTCTGCTTGCCACTCCCGCAGGAGGTTCTCTCTTATATCATCCTTGGTACTTACACCATTAGTTGTTAATTCTATTACTTTGTCTAACTTCCCTTCTCCAAACCAATATCCAGCAGCCCTCTTTCGTACCACTAAGTCTAGGGGCCAGACACCTACGGTGACACACAACGAGTTTGTTGGTATAGTTTTGTAGGCCCCCAGAAAGTCTCATGAGAATTTTCCTCTGAAGGCCTCTGAGTTTCCTTTTAGCTCTGTCCCCTCTCAGTTATTGTGCCCACACTCCTGATTCATATCCCACTATGGACACAAGCAACGCCTGATAGTATAGTCTAATCAGTTTGAGGGCAGATGGAACTTACGCTGCCCTATACTGACAACACATTCATAACGCACAAGGCTATCCCATATACATTGTCCATGTGAGATAGGAAGCTTCACTTCTTGTCAATCGTCACCCCCAGGTATCTAAACATTTTGCTCCTTATAATGGTTTGTTCTGCTATCTTAATTATCGGATCTCTCTTAAGAACTCTCCTGAGCAGCATGTAGGTTGTCTTCGCTGACGCTATGCCGAGTCTTACTTTCCTACACCATTTTTCCAAGTCGCTCAGTACCTTATAACTGTTTTCTTCCAGGTTCCTCCTCAACTTTCCTCCACCACTATCAGAAAGTCATCAGCAAAAGCAACCACCCCCACTACTTCAGGGAATGCTTCAATCTCCAGCAACACAGGCTTGAGGCCAACGTCCCAAAATATCGGACAACTGACGATCCTTGTGGGCATATTTTTGTTAATTTTTTGCTTATTGTTATTCCTGGGCATCTCAGGTTTGCTTACCTGTCCCTACAGTAGTCCTTAAAGCTTGTGTAGACACTCCATGGACAGTTTAGTTCTCTTAATCTCTTGAATAAGGCTAGCCACCAAAGGTTATCAAATGCACCTAAGATGTCCACAAATATTCCTATCAGATATTTTGCCCTAGAGTTTTCTACCAGGCTAAAAGCAGCACAGATCGCATCCTCTGTAGACCTGCCCTTCCTAAGGCCGTACTGTTGAGGGTGCATTCCCCCCTCCTCTCTATGTTTTTGCAGTCTCTTACATAGAATTTCCTCCTGCAGTGTTGCACATACATTCATCTAACATATCGGTTTGTTCGACTGTGGGAGTTGCGGGCCCTGATTTATAGTAAAATAAGATGTTAGGACAAATGTATGAGGAAATTGAATATATATATATATATATATATATATATATAGAGAGAGAGAGAGATATATATGAAAATGATACAAAATGTTTAACATAATGGAAACAGTTGTGTTTTATTTACTTCTGGAATTTTCTTGGCACCACTCCAGAAATTACATAGTTATTTTTTTGCTAGAACTTTAGTTTAAGGAATAAATATTTTTTTCCTGAATTATTAGCATCATATTGGACAAAATATTTAGCATCAGTAGTTGAAAAACAACCTGCACACACTCCATCATATACATTCTGCTTTACTGTTCCACCAATGCTGTTGACTGCTCCCTTACTGTGGGGGTACTGTGGGGGAGGGAGGGAGGGGAGATATGACTCACGCAAATATGTTGTGCATAGCGAGTAACGAACATTTTTCCACATAGACGGTAGACTACCACACGTCAAAGAAGACTAATAATCGCCTGAGAGCAGTTCATCCACGAATACCGTGTATAGATTATGTGTGGCCAGAAGAGCGGCGCAACTGTGGGGGACTCTATCCCCCTTGAAT
>CABFVZ010005613.1:0-12264 GCA_902151445.1 Timema monikensis
TATCGTTACTACAGCCTAGTAGCTCTGTGAAAAGTAGACCTCCCTCTCTTCATGTTCTTATCGTTACTACAGCCTAGTAGCTCTGTGAGCAGTAGACCTCCCTCCCTCCATGTTCTTATCGTTACTACAGCCTAGTAGCTCTGTGAAAAGTAGACCTCCCTCCCTCCATGTTCTTATCGTTACTACAGCCTAGTAGCTCTGTGAACAGTAGACCTCCCTCCCTCCATGTTCTTATCGTTACTACAGCCTAGTAGCTCTGTGAAAAGTAGACCTCCCTCTCTCCATGTTCTTATCGTTACTACAGCCTAGTAGCTCTGTGAAAAGTAGACCTCCCTCTCTCCATGTTCTTATCGTTACTACAGCCTAGTAGCTCTGTGAAAAGTTGACCTCCCTCCATCTATGTTCTTATTGTTACTACAGAGTCTTTGGATCCCAAGTTTAAATATATCCTGTAATTAATTTCTCCTTGGATTTGAAATTGATATTTTTCCTTGGCGATCAAGTTAGATATAAAACAAATAATACTATGTACTCAATAATATATTGCATCCATAGAGAATAACAGTGGTTCGTGAGGTCAGTTTCGCAATATATATATGCCCTTGGTAATAAACTAGTTGCTTAGAACTATAAATTCAAATCACTTGAATTGAGCTAATAAACGAAAAACGAATAAGCAGATCGATGGCCACATAAATCTTTCGGCTTACCTAGGTTCAAAGAATATCCTTGCTTGATCTTCTAAAATATAGTACTCGCATTTGAGAGTTATCGTGGAGCAAATATCTGGACAGAGAGATGAAATGCCAAGTGGTCAAGTTAAAACACAACCTTGCTTCACTCGACCAATAAAGTTTTTACTCTAATGTTTGACCTTAAAGTCTAGAAGTATGACAGGCATGGTTTTAGGCACAATTTTATTTGACTTGCACCTACTAATAGTAAAATCTTCATTCGATCAAATTATTTTCTTGAAGAAAATCTTTTAATCTCTATATAATTACATTTAAATATGTTCTTAGGCAGGAAAACACACGGCCATACATTGGTTCTAAGTTTTTTCTAGCACCGCCTCTTACTACCCTTTCAGGTTATACAATTATATACTAATTACGCTAATGGTTCAGGGATGAGGAAGGTTGAATTTAGACGAAGTTTACCCGCACTTACATGGAGGGAGAGTGGAAATCCGGATAAGTCACCGTTAGTACACCCGACCCAGATTCCCTGTCATCGGTAGACAAGTCTATTGCGAGAGTGACGCCTTAGACCATTACTTGGCAACCTGGGGGTCGTGACCCAGTATGAGTCTGGTCGCAATGCTTTTTGGTGTTGGCGCCTTTTGTTTACGTTTTAATGTGATTATAATGACTAAGGGAAGGTGCCAAATTCAAATATAAGTGGTAAATGATGGATTAAATAACCTAGCTACCGGTATTACATATGTTAATTACGGTTATAGCCTCATCTTGATGTCATATTTTTCACTGTTCTAACCACTGAGCTATCCAGGAATCATCCCGTACTAAGGGTCATTCTTCCCTTGTATTTTAAGGCAGTCTGTGAATTACTATCGGCAGCGAAAAGCCAACCACCGAGTCGAAGCTGGCTGCGTTATCAGATAGCTCGTGATCTTAATTGACTACATATTTGTAGCCGACTATTTACACACGTCCATCATAGACTCTGCCTTCAAATATGATTGAAGAATGACCCTGAGCACGGAACGATTCCTGGATAGCTCAGTGGTTAGAGCATTGGCGTACTAAGCCAAAGTTCCCGGGTTCTATTCCAGTGTCCTGGTGTCATTTTTCAATTAAAAGAATAAATGTGGTAAAATTATAAAAACCGTAACGTTACAAGAGTATTTGTGTTTCTTTTGGTTACTCAGCTCTGACATTTGCTCGCTGAGCTAGTTTACTGTGATAGTCTCGTGTTTAGGCGAGAGGAGCTGTTAGCATAGCTCGTTGAAAGGTCAAGATTCAAATTCCGACTGGTGGTAGGCCTACTGGGGGAGATTTTTCCCAAACTGTTTCCCCCTTCTCCCTTTACACAAATGTAGGTACATTTCCTCTAAATTCCGATCGGTTTTAGGCCGACTGGGGGGATTTTTCCTAAACATACACCCCCTTCTTCCTCCACGCAAATAAATACACTGTTTTTATAAATTCTACCTACCCTAAAAGTGTAATTAAATTGAATAGCCTGGATTGGTAGTAAGATCAATTGAAAATAATAATTTAAAAACAAGGATATGAAAGCTTGTAGTTATCAAGGGGACGATCCTTTCAAAGACAAAAATTGGGTTCAAACCTTGAAAAAAGTTGGGGAAAACCCGCCTTAGATCCTGCGGCCACCATAGCGGGTTTATGGTTTCTAAACACAGGTAGGCTTACTTTATGTATTATAGAATTGAAATACCACAGATCATCTATTTTAGTGTAAGATTTTGTTTGGCTCTCTTCCATCCAAACGACCATAATTTTGTCCAATATTTGTCACTCATTGTGTTTTTTAAATCCTTGCTTTTCATTGGCTGAACGTTAACATTTATGTAAGGGGTCATCCATAAACCACGCAACGCTTTTTATTTACTATTTTGACCCCCCGCCCTCCGTCCCTGTCCCCCTCCATGTAACATCAAGTATACATTTAGCCTGATACCCCTTCCCCCCAACATGTGTTACGTTACTTTTCACATCAAGAGTAAATGTCATCGTTTTATAACACTAAAAGAGCTTTGGAATCGGAAGTTATCTATAAGTATGTCTACTAACGGTGAAAATATGAACGATAATATTATCTTTCCAAAATAAATTAAGTAAAAGATCTGTGTAACGTAACACTGTGAAGTACACCCCTTCCCTCCATGTAACATCATGTAAACATTAGAGCTCATCACCCCTAACCCCTCCAGCCCCCCTCGCGGCAGAGTTACGAGGTTTATGGGTGACCGCTAAGACCATAAGACGATAAAACCGCGAGAAAGTATTGTGTGGGGAACAAGTTTCTAAGGTCTACATTTTAAGGTTGAATGCGAGATTAGGTTCATATTTATGTATTTAAAAAACCTTTTAATTTGGTCAAACTAGACGAAATATTGCTTCATTATTAAACATTTAGTTTAATTCTGTACACATACATAAGTTTTTGAATATGATATCTCATGGGCATTGCGCAATTTGACCAGAACTTCTTCTCTTCATTTAACAAGTTCCTGGTCAAATGCAACGCTGCTTTATCAGTCATTACAAATATTCAAGAACTGTTGATATTTCAATAAGTAGAAACTTATCTACTGAATCAATTTATTTTTTCTTTTGTACCTCCAAAATTTTGTTTCTTTCTCAAAACAGGGGAAAACTCGCATTCCCTTTCATTCAAACGTTTTTTAATCACCGCGTCTTACTACCCGTTTGGCTTATACGCCTATGTTCTAATTATAATTATACTATTGGTTTTAGGGATTACGGAAGTTATATTTAGATGAAGTGTACCCGAATTTGCGTGGAGGGAAAGTGGAAAACA
The DNA here is from genome assembly GCA_902151445.1 of Timema monikensis. Lineage (NCBI taxonomy): Eukaryota > Metazoa > Arthropoda > Insecta > Phasmatodea > Timematidae > Timema > Timema monikensis. The sequence goes on from CABFVZ010005613.1 coordinate 3,529, forward strand.
ATTTTGGAAAAAACCACCCTCATTAGACTCGACAGAGATTCGAACCTCGATCTTCCCATCATTGGCAACTTATTCTACTGTGAGAGTACGCGTAAGACCATGCGTCCACCAAAATGGGTAATCCCAACTTACAGTTTTATAATTTGATAACAAGCTTATGAGTATTTCGGCCTGTTACAGCGAGCCATGCAAGTGACAAAGCGCTAGTCTGTCGACTGTTTATCAGGGCTTATCTGTGTGTTCGGCAGGTTTTTCTCCCTGATGACACCTTCAGAGCGCTAGTGGTGTGTCTGTGTGTGTGTGTAGAGAGAGTGAGGGGGGGAGGGAGGAATGGCACCTAATAACAGAGGCCCCAACTATCTCTCAGCCTATCTCTCTTCCTGCTTCGTTACCTTACCTTGTTCACCGGTTCATCGGGTTTTCTCAAGGTCAAGTTCTCCTTTGGGGTCACCGCTGACTGGAGTCGAGTCTTGTTTGCTTCGTTTGTTCCAGCGACGAAACGTCGTTCGGTCGTGCTCTTTGGCGTGACACGTGTTGGAGGATTGTAGTCTTCCCGGCTCACTAAACTCCACCGCTATGGAAGAAAGAACCAACGGTTACTCCAGAGCTATTCAACTATACTATTTAGCGATGGTACAATTATTTAATTTCCCATTCACCAGAAACTTTCACCTTTTGTCCCGGGTAAGCCCCGCAGCCCAGGACGTCAAGTTTAGACGGAGACGCGGTATGGTATGACTTCTAATCAAATTATCCAAAGATATTTCACTTGATAATCATATCAATATAATGTTGCGATTTCAATCAACATGTTCAACCAGGCACTCAAATGGACAAGGAACACCATTACTTTTTTCAAGGAGATATTTTATTACTGAGTATTAAGGTGGGGATGTAGAGAACGCGAGTTAAGGGCAGTTTTCTTTTGCAGTTTTTATAGAGAATTTTTTTTGTTGTTGTTGCCAAAATACATCAAATATTTCTCCAGTACAAACAAGTAGTTTAATTTTCTTTGCGTGGTGCTATCAACATTTGTTGAATATCTGTCATGAGCATGGCGGCATTAGGCGACAAAAACTTTTTAAAATGAAAAGAAAAAGTGGTCACGAAAGCCCAGTAAACCCCTGACAGATATTCAACAACTGTTGATAGCACCATGGGAAAACCTTATGTTTGTACTGGAGCAATATTTGATTTATTTTTGCAAACATTCTGTTTTAATATAAAGCCTGCAAAAACCCTTCCCTTTTCTCGCGTCCCCTACATCTCCACCTTAAGCTCTTGTACGGCAAACTATACATTAATAGCGAAGCATGGAAGATAGAAAAAATTAGATTTAACCTACGGATATGAGTTTTTCAGCGAGCTTACAGAACACACTCTTAGTTTTTTGTTCCTAATTTAATACTCATATATGCGCAAAGAAGATATTTTCAGGAAATTTGCAGGCACTCATTTTAATATACATTTATTTTTCACGCATGTGCATATACGAATATTTAGGGAATTTGTAGACGCTCATTTTAGTATGTTCCTAGTTTAGTTCGTCCCAGAAGATTGGAATGGGATTACGAAGAAAGAGCGAGATCTGTGAACCAATCAGCGAGTGACGACACACTGTGCTCAACACCCATGATGCGAAACGAACCGTGAATTATGGGTTGTGAGCTATTGCCCTTCTGTAACCCTCTGGCTGGCTCTCAAGTGGAGCACACCGGAGATTTGGGTCGCTGCCTTCAGATGGGGACGCTGTGGTGAAGCAGCTTTTTAACAAAAGGATTTTTCATTGAAACAAGAATTCATAATGTTCGTGATGCTTTGTTAAACGCACTTGTTTTTTTTTAAATATATATATGTGTATAAGAAATGAGGACGTCGAGCTCTGTGAATGATTGTTTTTTTTTTTACTTCTTAAACGAGGATAAGTTAAGGGTTCTGTCTACTGGAGAGCTTAGACGCGTTGCTGACACCCAGAAATTCCACTTCATTTGAGAAGCAGTTCGTTATTTTAAAATATATTTCATGGCAAAATGGTAGAAAAAAGTATCAACATTCCCTTGTATATTAAGTGCTCTTTAAAATTTTTAAGTTTAATAATTTTGATAAAAAATAATAAAACGGGGAAATAAGATAATTTTAAAAGACGTTTCACATAAAATATTGTATCTCTGAGATCAAAGTAAATGGTTAGAAACATTGATCTATACCTCATCTACGGTAGGAGGTTAGGTAAATGACAACAGATTATACTCTCATGTACCCATTCGCCAAACCACATGATCTGCAAGACCACTTGTTGAATTGTCCGTCAAAACTTTCACATCAAACAATTTGTTCTACTCCACTGGCGAGTGGACTCTAGCTTTCTTAAAACACATGCAGGCCTACATTAATATTGGGGTCTCAACATAAACATTTGGATGTAATTGAGGATAAGAAACATCGCAATTTGAGGATATCTCCCTTCAAGTGAGTGACGCCTCTAATGTGAGATGGGAGGGACTTTCGGTTAAAACGCTCCAAGTAAGAAGCTAAAAGAATTTATTTATTTGAATCACCTTACTCTTTAAAGTTTTATTATAAATTATGTGTTGATTAAAATCCTATTATAACAATTTGGCACTGGCTTTAAAGATAGTGGTGTTTAGACTGTTGTTGGTTTGAAGGTATCTTTACAAACTGGCATTGGTATGAAGTAGTGTTTGCATTTTTTTAAATAAAAAAATCATGATATATTCATAATATTGAAAGCTTTACATACTTTTCAAGGAAGTGGAATTAAATATCAGCCCAAAGATTTTCCAAATTTAAATTAAGAATATTAATGTTGGAAGTTGCGCAATTTTTTCACTAATGATTTGACAGCATTTCTAAAGTTGAGTTTATCATGATGTTCTTGAATCAGGGACCGTTGACCCTGGAATTGTCCCTGTGACTTGCTGGTTGGACCGAATAGAACAGGAGGGAAATTTTCAAGGTCTAGTGCACGTTATTCTGGTCTGTATTCATACCAACAATAATATTGTCGCTATCAAATAGTTTTAAACGTAAATATATATATATATATATATCGATGAAGGTGAACTATGTACACTCTTCTCTCTAATGACCCCGGGGGAATCGTGGTTTGTATTTCGGGCTGGTGCATAAGATAATTATTGGTTTTTTACTACACTCTGTTTTTTACCATATTCTTTTTAGTTGAGGTGCTGGTTCTTTTTAGATTAAATATTTAATGTTCTTTGTGTTAAATGTTTAATGTATAGCACATTATTCAACATTTATGTGGTCCTAGACGTTTTTAGAAGTAAAAGATATCCTCCTATTACTGTCAAACATTTGCTCAATCACTGTCCTTTCTTCTAAAACAAATTGCTTGCATACTAAGCTTTCAGGTATGCGGGAATGAATCCATTTTTTATTAATAAGCCATTGGTTTCAAAAATTACTTTCTCTTTAACACTTTTGCCCTCTCTTAAACTCCCTTAAGTATACTACTTTCCCGAGCTTTCCCTACTTTATAGTTTCTCACTCTTTCTACCTTATTTTATTTGTCCTAACCACCTCACTACTCATTCACTTTACCTTCCCTTTCTCTATATCTTCCCTACTATTTCTCTATATTTTCCCTTACACTACCCTTCTTTCTAACGTGTTCTCTCTAACGGTTCTTTTCAACTCACACCACTTCCTTTCTTCATCGCTTTGTCGCTGCTTTGGAAAGACGGCATAGAGAGAGAATGATTTAAGTGCTAGAGGAATTTTGGCTTTGATATTTATTAATTTTATTTCCCATTCCATTCTTTAGTATTTATATTCTCTCAACTGTCTGGCTATCCTACATATCATCACTTCTGTACAGTCAACATTTCCTCACTCCATGCGACCCCTCTCTCTCTCTCTCTCTCCCACCACGCCTTCCTCTCTATTTTCCACCACGCCTTTCCCCCTACCTCCCACATAGCCTCGCACCTAACCTTGCATCTCCCCCACCTTGTCTCTTGCAAACCCCCCCTCCACCTAGCCTCTCCTCACATAGCCTCTCCCATACCTTATCTCTATCCTTCACATAGCCTCCTCCTACATAATTCCTCTCCCTTAACTTGCCTCTCCCCCTCACAAAGCCTCCCTCCCACGAACCCTTTCCCACCCATAGCCTCCCTGTCCATATAGCCTCCAGACCCCAAATAGCCTATAATATACAAACCGGAACTATGAATGCGTAATTTTGATTGAAATATATACATTTTGTTTTTAAGTGTGTTGCGTGGTCTAAAGAAAACTATAGTTACTTCTAGTTTGTCAAGATATATTTTTAAATTGTCCATTAATAAACTTTAACAGTTTTCAAATGCGAATATTTACACCTAACAGTAAATAGTTGGAATAACTTTTACATACACTATTATTAATATTTAAATATGACTGTCAACATGAGATTTGTACGAGCTGTAAAATGACACGTTTTATTCATAGAGAAGTCTTAGTAAGTGACCACAGCATATTTTCAACGACTAGAAAAAATATCCATATCTTTGGCCAACATTTTAACTAGCCCAGGTCTGGGTTGAACCCTGTCCTTCACAACAGAGTCTGTAGTCCAAACCACTGCACCACCTCTTATTCTTAGTGACGTTTCACTAACGATACATATCGTGTGTTCAGCAAATAATAAATAATATCTGACATTCATTTCAGTAAGTAATTCTTTATTTTTATGCTTTTTTTAGTTTGTATACCACGTTTTTACTACCCATCCAGACCATCCCCATGACCACACTAATGGGGAAAAGGATGAGGAGGGTGTAATTGATAGGAATCGTACCCACATTTAAGTGGAGGTGGACTAGAGACTTATTTAGTTTAAACTAGTCTAAGTAGATAGGTCGGGATTTGAATCTCTTTAACACTAGCGAACCAGACAAGACGAGACTGATGCCTTAGACTACGTGCCCACTAGTATTTGTATTACAATGTCTCTTGTATCTTGTATTAGCCATTTATAATATAGTACATACATAATTTGATCCAAGTGGCCAACCCTGTCGTCAATCGCCACATGTGGCGAATAGGCCTTAGATGGGTGGCGGGTTTGAACAATAAAATAAACTTTTTCCTTACGGCCTGTGATGGTTGTAACTTGCTATTTCCGGCATAACTTAGGAAGCATTAAGCATATCTATTTTTGTTAAGATATTGCGCCAATATTTCTGCAACTTCTCAGAAAAAAAAATCTAATTAAATCGTCCTAAATTTAATATTTGGATAAATTTTATCGTTTGCGTTTGATGCAGTTGTAGCTGAGTAGTCAAAACATAAACTTGTTCAAACGGTGTTTGTTGCTATAAATGTTTGATTGAGCAACTTAATTTCTCAATATTTTACTTCTCATTAGCTACACATGTGACCAAATGGAAAAACACTTCGCCCACCTCCAGTCTTTATCATTTGAAATCACATATGTTTGAATAATTCGAGACCAATAGTGAGGCCTGCTAGAAGTTTGTGCTACAGCTTATAACGGTTTAAAATTAGAGACAATATTTACAGTCAATTCATAAAATTGAGATGTACTCCAGACCAACTTTTGTATATCTCAAAATAGAATGCGTTCATACAAACCAGACTGGATTGAAACCCCATTGTAAGCTCTGGCCTGCGCATGCTTGCTACCTTCCAACGCCCACAGAGACACTCGAGATAAAGGAGGTTTGTTACTAATCAGTATTGTAATTATTTTAAAACAGAAATTGTGCTACCGGGCCATCGAGCAAGATATAGCCATTTCCTTCACTACTTTATAGCACTTAGTGCCCATTGCTGGGGGATATTTGTAGGTTTATTTCCTTTCGATGGTTATTTGTTTTACATATTTTTATTTTAACAAATTTTTATTCTTTGATTTATGAACAATTAGCCCTCTTTATTATATTTTGGTTTGAGATGATCCTTGTACGTTTTTAGAACTGTAAGGAAAAAATACATTAAAAACATATAAACCAAGATATATGTTTAAAACGTAAGGAGAAGAAGGTGCTCACGATAATGGCTGAACAGGAAAACTAGCACTTTTAAATTCTAGGAAATATATCATTTCTCAAACGATTTATTTACCACTCGGTAAGAGGGAACCAGCCCAATTTTTCATAAAAGAGTTTACCACACTTATTGGATATCAAACCTTAGACTCTTTAGATCAGTAAATACTTGGGATTGCTCCTTATAATCCTTTAATGATATTAGAGATCACAAATAATACAACTATTCAAATTTGAATTTGTTTTAGGACTTTTGTATTTTATGTTAACCGGTTTCGGTGGTTGAATGGTTTAAAATGCATCACTCTTGCAATTGAATGGATTGCCAATGGTGGGGAGAGACAGGGGTTCGAATACTGCTCAGGTGTACTAAACGTGATTTTTATTAAATGGTTTCTTCTATACCTTCACTAAAATGCGGTCATTCAGGAGTTAAACGTGAAAGGAGTGTCTTACATTGGTTAGGGCATGTTGAGAGTATGAATGAGTATCGCGTGACTAAGCAAATATATGAAGGTAGAGTGTGTGGATCAAAAGGAAGAGGCAGACTATCTAAGACGTGGCTGAATGTTGTAGATGAATGTGTGAAAAGGAGAAACATTAAGAGTTTTAAGAATAAAAGATCTTAGATGACTCTGTGTATGGATGTTGTTGAAGCGAAGGGTTTATGTGTAGGACGCAACTAGGATTGGACGTTTTATAAGGACCAAAGCCTGAAGTTCTATTAAATTTCGGGCTTCGGTCATATCCAAACAGCCAAACATAGGATTGTTCAATTACTAAACGACCAAAGTTGAAAATACAGTATTTAGGTTAGGTTAGGCTTCAAAAAACAAATATGGTAAGATGGTCTTGATAATTTAAAATAAATTTGTAATCTCTGTCCGATTCTATTTGCATATCGATGATATCCACTTGCCCTCTTGAATTCATGTGGCTGCTCAAAATTGAGCGCGTATCACCTACTCTGTCTGGTCTTCGGGCTATGGTCATTTTAAAACGTCAAATCCTGGGATTGAACAAAAAACTCGTCCATTGGCCATTTTCGGGCTTTGAGCCCAATATATGGAAAGATAAGGAAGTGTGGAGAAAGTTAGTGAGGATAGATAGAGTACGGAACTGTTTTTTAATATATATGCACAGTTTCTTCCCTACTCCGTAAGGGAACGGCGTGATTAGGCAACATGTATGTATGTTATGTATGTATGTATGTATGTGTGTATGTATGTGTGTATGTATGTATGTATGTATGTATGTATGTATGTATGTATGTGTATGCCTGTGTATGTATGTGTGTGTATATATTTGTGTGTATTGCTTCTAAATTCATCCTTCCTCATCGTTAAAACATTATCGTAGTTAGTACATATTCGTGTGTAGCCCTGACGAGTATTAAAACGTAACCTATTGTAAAAAATAAAGAAAAAGGTATGTGTAGGCCTATAGATGTTTTTCTTCCTCTTAGGTTTATTTATACTCGAGCAATCTCCCACGGCGTTACCCGTGACCCACTGGGGTATAACAATTATATAAGCTCCTCCCTCTCCCCCAATGGTGCCCGTATCTCTGAAACGTAATTCCAAGCCGGATAAAACATATATTCTTAAAATAATTGTTAAAAATAGCCTAGCTAAAAATTTAAAAATCTGGCTTCGAGGTTCATTCGGACCACCTTCTGTCCACCCATTTTACAAATTTCAGATCTCTGCGTGCCGTAGATTGGCTGGGCACCGCACACAAACAAACAAACAAACACAGAGACAAACAAAAACTTCCTTTATTATTATAGAAGATTATAATTACCTATTTAAATGTCAAATTTGAAGTCTCTAATAATTATAGTTACGGAAATAAGGCAACCTTAAAACGATAATATAAATTCTCTTTATTCCCTATCCCGTGGAAATTTCGATAAAGCTGTCCTTATTCCTTGTCTACATCATCAAGGGAACCTCTGTGCAAAATGTCAGCGTTCTAGGTCCAGGGGTTTGGGCTGGGCGTTGATAAGTCAGTCAGTGAGTCGGGACTTTTCTTTTTATATATATATATATACATACATATATATATATATATACATACACATATATATATACATACATATATATATATATATACATACATATATATACATACACATATATATATATATACGTATATATATATATATACATATATATATGTATGTATATATACATATATACATATATATATGTATGTATATATACATATATATATGTTTTTGCTTTTTGCCTTACAAATTTTTGATTCAAACTCTTTATTTGTAGTCGAATTGAAGATTCTTATTCCTAGATAATAGGAGTTGAAGCCAGCCATGGGGAGTCCATCTCGCTGTCGCCCGAGTCAAAGGGTCTGGTGACAACTTGTAAACATGGGCGAAAACCTCTCCAGGGCGATGGAACAAAGGCTCGTAAAGGAATCATTGACACTCTTAAAAAGTATAGTTATGGTTATTACTTTTCCTCGAATAAACAGTATAATAATAATAATAATAATAATAATAATAATAAGTGGGGCTCCCCTGCCTGGAACGCGATCCCGGGATTCGTTCCGGCGTGAAACTTGGGCCGGCGGTACCGGTTTCGCTTACGTAAACATTAATTTAAATCACCTTGTCACCAAATGGGAATCCCCCTCCTATAAATCTCTCTCTATCTTTTTTTTTTTTTTTTTTTTTTTT
>CABFVZ010005613.1:13865-28675 GCA_902151445.1 Timema monikensis
TTTTTTTTTTTTTTTTTTTTTTTGCAGAATAAAAGTTCCTTGAGTGGAGGTCGTTGTGCACGCGAGTGTTTACTGCACGTAATTACACGTATTAAACCAGTTTCATTGTGTACTGTACAATTAGAGAGGAATATACACGGCCCTGCCGTGGTCGAGAGCGAGTTGTGGTGCTCGGTCCAGGTCCTCATAGGGCTTACTGTGGTCAGAAACAGGGTTGCCACAGTTACAAATTAGTTTTTATTAAATTTTAAGTATTTAACATGCACTTTCTGAACCGACTGACTATATCAACACACGAGATTTTGTAAGAGAGAGAGCAAAATGGCCTACCAATTTTGCCGGGGAAGCTATTTTCACATGCCTTTCAGCGTTATTTTACATGCCACAATCGACATGGGACCGACGGCTTAACCTCATCATCTACGAAGGAAGTTGTGCTACGAATTTTTATCACTCAGGAAACTCCGTTGACCTCAGCTGTATTCGAACCCACGAACATCGGGTCCTGAGGCGAGCACTTTACCCCAGGACCAACAAGGACGACTACAGATTCAATAAAGTAGGCCATTAGGTCTTTGGGAATCACGGCACGAGTGTTACCTTCCCCCTGTCATCACGGCACGAGTGTTACCTTCCCCCTGTCATCACGGCACGAGTGTTACCTTCCCCCTGTCATCACGACACGAGTGTTACCTTCCCCCTGTCATCACGACACGAGTGTTACCTTCCCCCTGTCATCACGACACGAGTGTTACCTTCCCCCTGTCATCACGACACGAGTGTTACCTTCCCCCTGTCATCACGACACGAGTGTTACCTTCCCCCTGTCATCACGACACGAGTGTTACCTTCCCCCTGTCATCACGACACGAGTGTTACCTTCCCCCTGTCATCACGACACGAGTGTTACCTTCCCCCTGTCATCACGACACGAGTGTTACCTTCCCCCTGTCATCACGACACGAGTGTTACCTTCCCCCTGTCATCACGACACGAGTGTTACCTTCCCCCTGTCATCACGACACGAGTGTTACCTTCCCCCTGTCATCACGACACGAGTGTTACCTTCCCCCTGTCATCACGACACGAGTGTTACCTTCCCCCTGTCATCACGACACGAGTGTTACCTTCCCCCTGTCATCACGACACGAGTGTTACCTTCCCCCTGTCATCACGACACGAGTGTTACCTTCCCCCTGTCATCACGACACGAGTGTTACCTTCCCCCTGTCATCACGACACGAGTGTTACCTTCCCCCTGTCATCACGACACGAGTGTTACCTTCCCCCTGTCATCACGACACGAGTGTTACCTTCCCCCTGTCATCACGACACGAGTGTTACCTTCCCCCTGTCATCACGACACGAGTGTTACCTTCCCCCTGTCATCACGACACGAGTGTTACCTTCCCCCTGTCATCACGACACGAGTGTTACCTTCCCCCTGTCATCACGACACGAGTGTTACCTTCCCCCTGTCATCACGACACGAGTGTTACCTTCCCCCTGTCATCACGACACGAGTGTTACCTTCCCCCTGTCATCACGACACGAGTGTTACCTTCCCCCTGTCATCACGACACGAGTGTTACCTTCCCCCTGTCATCACGACACGAGTGTTACCTTCCCCCTGTCATCACGACACGAGTGTTACCTTCCCCCTGTCATCACGACACGAGTGTTACCTTCCCCCTGTCATCACGACACGAGTGTTACCTTCCCCCTGTCATCACGACACGAGTGTTACCTTCCCCCTGTCATCACGACACGAGTGTTACCTTCCCCCTGTCATCACGACACGAGTGTTACCTTCCCCCTGTCATCACGACACGAGTGTTACCTTCCCCCTGTCATCACGACACGAGTGTTACCTTCCCCCTGTCATCACGACACGAGTGTTACCTTCCCCCTGTCATCACGACACGAGTGTTACCTTCCCCCTGTCATCACGACACGAGTGTTACCTTCCCCCTGTCATCACGACACGAGTGTTACCTTCCCCCTGTCATCACGACACGAGTGTTACCTTCCCCCTGTCATCACGACACGAGTGTTACCTTCCCCCTGTCATCACGACACGAGTGTTACCTTCCCCCTGTCATCACGACACGAGTGTTACCTTCCCCCTGTCATCACGACACGAGTGTTACCTTCCCCCTGTCATCACGACACGAGTGTTACCTTCCCCCTGTCATCACGACACGAGTGTTACCTTCCCCCTGTCATCACGACACGAGTGTTACCTTCCCCCTGTCATCACGACACGAGTGTTACCTTCCCCCTGTCATCACGACACGAGTGTTACCTTCCCCCTGTCATCACGACACGAGTGTTACCTTCCCCCTGTCATCACGACACGAGTGTTACCTTCCCCCTGTCATCACGACACGAGTGTTACCTTCCCCCTGTCATCACGACACGAGTGTTACCTTCCCCCTGTCATCACGACACGAGTGTTACCTTCCCCCTGTCATCACGACACGAGTGTTACCTTCCCCCTGTCATCACGACACGAGTGTTACCTTCCCCCTGTCATCACGACACGAGTGTTACCTTCCCCCTGTCATCACGACACGAGTGTTACCTTCCCCCTGTCATCACGACACGAGTGTTACCTTCCCCCTGTCATCACGACACGAGTGTTACCTTCCCCCTGTCATCACGACACGAGTGTTACCTTCCCCCTGTCATCACGACACGAGTGTTACCTTCCCCCTGTCATCACGACACGAGTGTTACCTTCCCCCTGTCATCACGACACGAGTGTTACCTTCCCCCTGTCATCACGACACGAGTGTTACCTTCCCCCTGTCATCACGACACGAGTGTTACCTTCCCCCTGTCATCACCACACGAGTGTTACCTTCCTCCTGTCATCACGACACGAGTGTTACCTTCCTCCTGTCATCCCTGACTAAATGAGATGGAATGTGAATTTGGGAAAGTATTGAAGTTAGTAATTTTAACAACAGTTAAAGTATTTTTTATAAAAACATTCTTTTTTTCCAAAATTTTAGATGTGACACTCTATTCCACAAATATCCCCTACGAGAAATACATATAGCACCGCGTCTTACTACCCGTTCGGGTTATACGCATATCTCATAGTTACATTAATGTGTTAGGGATTAGAAAGGTTTGATTTAGATGAAGGGCACTCCGATTTGCGTGGATGGAGAGTGGAAAAACCATTGAGTAAAAACCACCCTCAGTGTGCTCGATTTCCTCGTCTTCGACTGTTTAATCAGTATATTCCCTATTAGATGACGTTCATTACTAACATTTCATTCTTACCTTATACAGTTTTAGATAGCTAAATAATTTTTTAATTTATTTCTTTTAACAATATTTTAAATAAAAATAAATTTAAAAAGTAAATCTCCCTACGCCTGAGAATGATAACAAATCTTTTCTCAGTTTTTGACCCTTAAACCAAAGCATTGCATTTTTTACTTGATTGAATTTTAACCTTATTTGGAATATTTTTGATCCTTAAACGTTTCTAAAAACACATTTTTATCATCCTCTCCCCCTCCCCTCTTTTCTCCTCGAAACAATTGGGTTGCACAACCAGGTCATATATTTCCTCATCAAACTCGTACTATCCTGTTAAAAACATCTACTACATAATTTCGCACTAGTCAGTTTTGAATGAAAAATGAGATTGTATTCCTCTATACCTGGATCCAAGCTGTCCTGAAAAATGGGACTTCATTCTGTGAAACTTGGAAAACTCTGGGGATTGTGTTAAGAAAATGTTGGCAACCCTGGCTAGTTACAGATCCGGCTTGAACATGGAGGAGGACGCGAGACAAACCTAGTCAGGAGGTTCTTGGTGCTATCAGCCCTGTGCTCATGTATGCTTAGCACTAATCCACTGTAAGTTTCACGGTCTAAGGTGTCAGTCTCACAATGGTCTGAATACAGTTCACACGGAGTTTGGGGTTGTTATTTATCATTGTGGTACTGTATTTCTATCCTCTTACCATGCTAATGTGGGTGCACTGATTTTTAGCCAACCCTACTTCTTGTATTAAACTTTTAGTTGAACTAAATGTGATAATTTAAAAACACCTAAAAAACAACCAAACAAACTGATTCTGGCCGTACATGAAAAAAAACAAATTTCCACCCATTTACTTGTTGCAATGCTCACCTTTGACTTTAAGAGCAAGTTTTTGTTTTTATGCAGCTAACTATTCTCATTCAAACAAGGTATTTAACGCGCACTTTCTAAACCAACTGATGTATCAGCACATGATCTATAAAATAACTTAAACCTATAACAGACACAACATCCAGCCCCCGGCCGTTAATTCATCACTGTGTAAGCGGAAACCCACATTTAACCGATGATTCATTTATCGCCCATGCCAGAAATCTAACCCGGGACCCTCAGCTTGGTACACAGACACGCTAACGACTGCACTTAGATGTCAGACATGCATATTACAGCTACAGTAGGATTTTGTAGGGAAATAACTTTTATAAAATACAAAAATATATATTTCTGCTGTCAACATTGACAACATTATACTAGTATTACTAGTGTTATTTTATAAGTATTGATAAATGTATATCAAAAGGGACACTGGAAAAACACATGATATGGTGTATTAATACATGAACATTATTTTAGGAGGCCTACATTTTTTAATTGTAAAAAAAGTTTCTTCCTGTCTAAATCGAAATGTACGTTAGCTAAGCTATGGGGCTTGCAAACAATTGGTCACCTCGTGGCGAAATGGTTAGAACAATGGACAACAGTTTAAGGGAATCCTTGCTTAACTCCCGGTTATGTTCAAATAAGATATTTAATATTGTATACTGGTGTATCCTGCTATTAAATGAGTAAATATTAAAGTCCTGCGGCTGAATATCTAAGTAACATTAAAACTTTTTAAAATTCGAGGTCCAAGTAATATCTAAAAAAAAATCCAAAATGTCCTAAATTTTGGATTAACCATTTTCATGAGTTAATCTATCCAGGCAGCTGGTACACGATAAATCATTAACCTCAAAATATGCTACATATAATCACACACATACATAATAAATACATACATAAAAAACCAAGAAAAAATCAAACACAAAAAGTAAACATTTGGAGAAATTATCAGACGAAAATTGCAGACTTAAATGAGAATTGATGTAAGCCGAGCCAATAACATATCCCCTATATTAGGCAACCCGCTCACCGCCTGTGCATAATTCCCAGCTTTCTCGTTTACTGTGTGTCAATAGGCTGACTGACTCTCTTTGGTTGACATTCTAGGAGTACGGGCTCGTCCAATATTGATCGTTAAGTTAGGTTTGAAATGAGTAGAAACTAGAAAATATTAACAATAAATAGGCTTCAAATTAGACAAATATTTCCTTCTAAACTTACAATTTAATGTTATTTTTTACCATTGATTCAAATAAGAAATTCATGGGGATTCATGGTGGGTTCGAACTATACAATTTTTAGAATTAACAAATGTCGAATTAAGGGTCAATTAGCCTAAACTATTATTTATGCTTTAAGTGAGGATTACTCCATCTGGATATCATATTATGAAAATTGAAAAATGACACCTGGACACGAGAATCAAACCTGGGACTGTTGACTTAGTACGCCAATGCTCTTACCACTGAGCTATCCAGGAATCGTCCCGTGCCCATGGTCATTCTTCACTCATATTTTAAGGCAGAGTCTATGATGGACGCGTGGTAATCGTCGACTACAAATGTGTGATTTTATTAAGATCACGAGCTATCAGATAACGCAGCCACCTTCGACTCGGTGTTTGGCTTATTGCTGCCATTTGTACAATTATTAAAATTGTAAGGGATTGCATATTTAAGAATCAAATAGTCAAAGCTATTATATATGCTTTTAGTGAGGATTTACGCCATCTAGATATCATATTCATATGAGTGAATAATTACCCTAAGTATGGGTCAACTCCTGAATAGCTCAGTGGTTAAAGCATTGGAGTACTAAACAAAGGTCCCGGGTTCAATTCCCATGTCCAGGTGTCATTTTTAAATTTTCAGAATATAATGTCGAATTAGCCAAATCACATTGTATTATCCAGTTCATAGCACTAGGTTAAGCTAATTTGTAATTCTCACGGATCTAAGCTGTCTGTTTGAAAAGTGCAGTTCAAATGTTTTAATAACATACTTATTAATTTAAAATGTTTTTCCAAACAAATGGATTTAGAGACCTAGGAAATTGGTTTAGGTTTAGTAAACGCCTAATTCTTATTTTATCATAAGATGCGTATTGTTAGGCACGTGGAACATTTGTCCAGGTGACTCTTTTGCGAGGAAACAAACATGCTACCATAGAGAGATTCTGTCAAGGTGAATCTTCTGCTAGGAAACAAACATGCTACCATAGAGAGATTCTGTCAAGGTGAATCTTCTGCGCAGTCCTTTACACGTTTACTGGCGTTGTTCCCTTGGTATGGCTAATTTACGTAATAGGGAGCATCGTGAATAATTTGGTACCAGTCCAGTATGTGGCTTAGCAGATATGACGAGGTTTCTCGTTGCCTTGCCACAAGTGTGCAGTGACGTCATAGTCACTGTAGCATGAAGACAGTGGCGGCTTCCGGTGCACACACACACACACACACACATACACACACAAATGTACCATTTCAACTAGGTTTATTTAAATTCTCTGAAGAGCAATGACCTTAATGATCAAATTATGAACGTCAACAATACCATAACAAATGAGGCGTGGGGCTTGGCTTGTTTGAAGGTGTGACATGTTACAAAGTCAAGTGACTTGACAATAAAATTAAATCTATAGGCTAAAAGTGGATAACGCTATTTAATCGGACCTCTTTAACTGCCAATAGAAACGTCAATAATTAAAGCGCGTTTCTCTATTTAAAATGTATTAATAATACCCGAAGATTCTAAATATGCAACATAAAAATATATATTCATTCTTTTAAGAAAAGGAATAAACTCCCTTCAGTAAACAATCTCTCAAAATAACATGCATATTCCAATGATCATCAGCTGTGAGTGTTTGTGGCAGTAAGTTGAATATAATTAGGTATTATTATTATTGTTACGCCCATTAAATAACGAGTGGTGAGCATTCACTTGAATTATGAAATGTTTCTTGATGGCCCCATACCTAGAGAGCCAGAAAAAACACTTTTTTGTTCCTCGAAAAAACGGGAAAACCTAGTAAATTTCATCAAATCTAATCAAAGCACTGGAATATCTGTGAATTTTGTAAAAAAAAAGTAGGTTTCTGAATAGAATAGAGTGTATTGAAGATCTAAGCACGCCGGTCCAAACTTGGCTTATTCTCCATAGATCATTGGGTTGAGAAATGACTACATATTATATTTCTCCATTTAACTTAAATCGTCGTGATTTAAACATCAGTTACATGTATTCACACTTATTTGAAATGTAATCACTTTTATACTTCAAACTAAGTTTGAACCCTCCTTAGCATAATTAAACCACAATAGCAGGTCCAAGTGAATAACATCACAAAAAGGGCAATAGGAGTGAGTAGCTGTAGTTCTTGTTTTGAATGTCTGAGTTTAAAAATTTGAAACTCGGAGCACGCAACTCACTTTGTATAGCTATTCTCAGCTTATAAGTATATTCATCAATATTAATAGATTAGATCATTGTAATAACTACATCATTCATAAATAACTGTTATGTAGAAAATGGTGTTATCTGTTAATGGCTTAGCAGTGCGTGTCTTAACGAAGTTATTAACAAATATCTATTACCAGGATCGTGCTATATTTTGATATATCCATATACAATAAAGCCACATGGCTAACTCGCTGACATTAATGTATTCCCACTTACAGATGAGCTAGAAACTTTAAATTTGGCAAAGTTATAGCTTCTAGCCTGTAACCGATGGGAAAATTCCAAAAGATTAAAATTTTTAATTTTTAAGCCCCGAAAAAAAAAATCAAAATTGCGAGCAACTTTAAAGTTGGCGCATACCTTTCTTTGGCGGTCTCTTGTGGCTAACCGGTAAGACCTATTAAAAACAGCTCTGGAATTACATTAGTTTACATCCAGCTGCAAAGAAAACTCTCTGGGGGCAAAGCGAGTTTAACCTATACAGGTACAATATTAACTGTTATAAAAATGAACGATAATCTGAATTTTGTCTTTTTTTAAATCTTATTTTTTTTATAAATGATTGAAAATTTATGCTGGATGTTTTTGAACAAATAACCTTTTTTTGTGTGTTTATTATTTAGGTGTAGACTACCGTTTATTGTGTGTGTCTTCGTTCATATTGATCATATACTGAATTTTAATAGGGACATTCATTCCCTTTAGGTTCCACACGACTACACAAACTTACACACTCGATTCGGTGGCTGCATGGTTTAATGAGTCACTGGCAGTAGATTAGATTGTCGAGGACGGAGATATTGAGGTTCGGATCTAGTTCGTATGTATTGAGAACGGTTTTTCAAAAATTGTTGTCCACCCTTCCTCCACGCATTTATGGGCACACTTCCTTAAAGTATAACTTCTCTGATTCCTAAAATCATTAGTGTAATTAGTACATAAGCATATAACCCGAATGGGAGGTAAGTTGCGGTGATAAAAAATTAATGCATGTGTTTGTAGAATGGGAAAAAAACCTTTTCAAAATTTGTTGCACTTTAAAAAAGGGATATTTAGCCAGTCTCGAGGAAAATTTTACTATATTAACAAAATACTTTCTCAATGCTACATATTTATGAGTAAATTCAAACCGTATTTGGAGTCAGAATGTAGACTCTAAAGCTGTGTAGATACGATAATATAAATTCATTTTTCAAGCTTAATATATAAGTTTTAGGGGTAGAATATAATGCAAATAAGTTTAATTTATATAAGCATTAATACAATTATGATCTGATAACATGAATCTTATTAGATGATTTTCTTCCATCTTTACTATTAAGGTCACCGTAGAAAGGAAAATATAATCACATTGTTGTATTTCTCATGGGAGGGGAAACTCTGAAGTTCCAAAAACATTAAAATGATTGATCTTCAACTATCTAAAAATGTTCTCTTTTGACACTGTTAGGAATGTACTATTTATTTGATCAAGTATGGATTGATACGTATAGCCACTAAAGAGTGCTTTGATCTCAGCATTCGGACATTTCACGTAAATCATCGTTAAAAGAAATAATTTACCCTTTTAATTTTTTTTAGATATAAAACTTAAAATGTAATGTTTTCAATTCTCTGGCGAGATGCTTGCCCTCCATTTTCGTGTGGACCACATTTTAAAAATGACGTATATCTTGGTAGAAAACAAAGGTATTGTGACATCTGCAACACTGATGGTGCAGAGACTGGGATTGACACAACTATTCAATTCGTTGAACTGGTAATGTACGAGATGATTGTAGATGTGGGTACTTGCATTATTCTTCGTAGGATGACTCGTAGAAAAATGATAAAACAAAAAATAAAATTACGGGCAGATCCTTTAAGAAGACATACGTTCGGTTCCTTTAAATCATATGTTTACTTATTTTACTCATTTACTACCAATAATATATTTATTTCAATGATTTTTTACATAGTATATTTCACTATAATCCCAAAAATAATAGGCATTTCAACATCCATTATTAATATTATTATTATTAGCACCGCGTCTTACTACCCGTTCGGGTTATACGCACTTACGCTAATGTGTAATGGTAGGGTGATTAATGAAGGACCTACAGTTTAACGTGGAATCCGAACCACGGTGGAGGCCTGGCATTCCACACATTCACAATATGTCTTGTCAGAGGTGAACATCCATTATTAAAAACATGTGAAAACTTTGACTAAACGAAACATAAAAAGCAGTGAAGTAAACACACACACGACGTACAAAGATTGACAGAATTCAACCGGTGGAGTCAATACCAGTCTTGATTGGATTGAACGTGACGTATTCAGTATGCAGGCATTCAGTGCTCCCAATGCTGAGGAGTGTCTGACGCGACTGAACTTGACTGGACTGTTTTGGTGTGAAATAATTAGTCCAAGCGGCCCCTTTAAAACTCTAGGGATCTAAATAAATATATATATATATATATATATATGGTATTGTTGAAAATATAACCTATCTATTTGAGATATATTTTTATAAAACCAACATTTTCTGAGCTATAAGCATAAATATATATATATATATATGCTTATAGCTCAGAAACTATTGGTTTTTTAAAAATATATCTCAAATTGATAATTTATATTTTTTACAATACTTAACCTTTACAACCCACTATTTTGTATCTCAAATAGTTGCGGGGATATTATGATCAAAATTGGAATTTTTTTGATTAAGCAAAGTACCATTAAAATTATTTTCATGGGTAAATAAGAATTGTAATCAAAACTGTTTGAGCAAATGTCGATAAAATCGAAGTTGTCTCATTCTGCCCTCAAAAAACCACCCTCTATTTTAGGGTTGGATATCAAATTTCTAATACTCCTCAGGGCAACCTTATGAAAACCAAGTGCTATCCCCGTCGGTAAAATGGTTCCGGCTCTAGGCTCCAGCTCAGGTACAGACGACATCGTGAAAATAACCTTTTCTGTTTCAGGGGGTCATCAAACATCCACATTTCAAAAAAATCTAGATTTGTTTAACGTTCATAATACTTCTTTCCTAGGGGTCAAGTGGACGTAGTAATTATTTATCTTGTTCTGTGGATAAGACCGTTAGCAAAACGAACTTCCTCTATTTCTTAAAATGATGCATATATGTTATAGATAACTAAACAACATAATTATTTATAGGAAAGCACATGCAATATCTTATCTCCTTATTATAATATTGCCGATCTCGGTGGTCTTGAGGTAAAGTGCTCCTCTCAGGACCCAATGTTCATGGGTTCAAACCAAGCCGGGGTCAATGGATTTTTCTTTAGCNGGACCCAATGTTCATGGGTTCAAACCAAGCCGGGGTCAATGGATTTTTCTTTAGCGAGCACAACTTCCTTCGTAAGGGAAGTAAAGCCGTCGGACCCGTGTTGATTGTGGTCAAGGTTGTTTTTAAAATATTATATTATACTAATGGGATTTTTTAAAATCATTAACTGGTTTTTAATTACATTAATGGTTTGTCGTAAAAATGTTGGCTGCCAAAAGTGTCGGCAAATAAACACGTGGTCTTGCATATCTTGTGGCTGGTCGAATGGATACATAAGAGATCTGTAACAGTGAAATACCACCTCTCCAGGGACGAGTGTACTCTAGGCCTATCCTTAGATGGACGAGTTGATTCCCCAAACAGCCTCTCCCTCCCAGGGTCGTCACGCCAGGGGGAACCCCCACCTCCCCAATGTTGGTTAAAAGCTTGAAAGTTGGGAATGTTATGGGATTTGAAATCTGGAGTTAGGAAATTATAGGCTTATTCTATATCCCATTAATTTATATTATGAAAGTCCTTAATTACAGACTTATAGAGAAAAATTTAAAATTTCCCAACTGTTGATCCCTACTCTACAAAAAATCCCAACTTCAAAAATCATCAAACATTGAAAGGTGATCCCTTGTTTAGTAGATTGTAGAAAGCTTAGTTAATCAAGTAGTCTAGTAGCGCCATTGTCAGTAGACAGAGACAACGGTCGGTGAGTGTATGCTGAATGTGGTATGTAAACAAATCATGAGGGAACATGAGTTGCAAGTGTCCCTACTAGTTTGAATTTAACTGATGTATCTTATTTCATTGTTTATTAAAATAGGCTTTCATGAAAGCCATTTAAATAGGCTCAAAGGAACAGTGAAGAAAGAGGAGTAATAGTGCTGTGTTACATTGTTACAACTCTTATGTGTTTTTTTTATTAAATAGACTACATTAAACAAAAATTAAGTTTTTTTTCACCCTTTAACATTTTAAAGTGTGGGATACATTTTTAAATTTGTTACTTGGTGTTCGATTTTCATGAAATTTCGTGTAGCCATGTTGTTTAGAGTGTTTATTTAGAATTTGCCATAATTTTTTAAATAAAATGTCGGGGGAAGCCCCTTCATCCTCACGTGCTAAATTACAATATGTTTTGAATAGTTTATTCACATACCATTATAAACATTATAGGGCAACTTCCATCAGGTTATGAACCAGGACATTGGTAGACAGGTATAAAAATGCTTTAGAAATATTGATAGATTCCATTTATTTCTTTATTTTACAGTTTAAATTTTTTTAAATAAACATGGCCAAATTGCTAATTTTTTGATAAAGTAACTAGTGAGTACTACATCTCAGGGTGTTTACTAGTTAAATATTGCTTCCAACTGTCTTATAATAAAGCAGCTGTTTCCAAATTGGGGGTCGCAGCCAGGCGTGGATTCAAGAGGTGGATCAAAGGTTCAGTTGACCCCCTGTGAAAGTTATAAAATTAATATAAAAACAAAATTAAAGTTCAAATTTTAGAAAGAAAATACAACACAGATAAATTATGCAATTTTTTTAAATCATTTTACTCGCAGGCACCTCTTAAGCCGGTTCCACACGTGCGTTATTCATTCACGTCTATTCAATGTTCAACATGACACGCAAGTGTGAACAAAATATTTGTTTTCATGTACTAATATTTGTCGTGCATAGCAAGTAACGAACATTGTTCCACACAGAGACAGTAGACCACCACCACACGTCAAAAGAAGACTAATAATCACCTGAGAGCAGTTCATCCAAGAATACCGACTATAAAGTATGTGTGGACAGCAGGAGCGGTGGAACTGTAGGGGACTCTGACCACCCCTGGAAATAATTTGCCCCTCCCTGGAAAAAATTACTACAATATTAGAGGCATCTAACTGGAAGAAAAATCTAGGGGAGGGAAGCTCTAAATAGATTCCAAGGACATATAATTTTCCAAAATGTCTTGGGGAGAAAAATTCCAAATTATGAATTATTTGAAAGAATTCAATTTTCAAAATTTTATCGTTGGAAGATCAAGTCAAAGATTATCTTCTAGAGGTATCTAATTATCATAAAAAATTAAGGTGAGGATCACTCTAAATAACTTTGAGGGGCATCCAAATTTAAAACATTTCTAGGTGAGCAACTCTTTAAATGGCCTATAAAAGAATCTAAATTAAAAAAAAAATCAAATCGAAAACTACTCATAGCTTTTAGAGTGAACCATTTTTCAAAACATTGTTGAAGGAGGGCTACTCCAAATAGTTTATAAAAACAATCTGATTTTAAAAATAGGAGAGGATGGCCACGGTTTAAAACATACATAAGATCAAATATGAATGAGAAACTATTAAATGGCTTTAAACATAAATATGACATTGTAAGTAACTATGCTATTTATAATTATGACCCCCCTATGAAAATGATCTGGATCCGCCCCTGGTAGTAGCGTGTTTTGGGTGTGGTCACGACATAGAGTTTTTAGCTTTAAAAACGACCTAGCTACTGCTTAGGTTCCTTTTGGCTATTCCATTCTGATAGCTTCTTGCTGACTTGTTTACTGTGGCAGCCTTGAAATGCTGCTAGCATTATATTAATTAATCTCCCAACACCAGGCTTGTTGATTCTATTTTACTACATAATATTACTATTATTATTATTATTATTATTATTATTTATTATTAGCACCGCGTCTTACTACCCGTTCGGGTTATACGCACTTAAGCTAATGTGTAATGGTAGGGTGATTGTGAGATGAAATGGACAGTTTAACGTGGAATCCGAACCACGGTGGAGGCCTGGTATTCCCCACATTCACAAGTTGTGATTAATACACGTCTTGTCAGAGGTGATAATTAAAACAAGAATTAGTGGACATGCGGGTTTAATGTCACGCTCATTTAGTTTGGCTTGTTGGTGAAGGTGAAGTAAGGATTTTAATTCTGGCCAGGGGTAGTTTATCCTAATACCCCTCCAAGAAAATAATGGTACATTTCCTCTAGATTTCACCTATTCCACCTGTGTAGTTAACGGTAGATAGTCTGGGCTGGTAGTAATACACAGTGTAAAAACTTAAAAAGCTAGGATTTGAACGCTTTTAAGTTATCAAAGGGTCGTGATGGCCGCGGAGAGAAAAGTTGTGGTCATAAACTACAAAATATCGAAAACAGCTGTGATGAAGTCAGTTAAATTTGTTAATCTAAAATACATGATTTTAACAATATCTGCTAATCTAAATAAATATATTTAAGGTGGAGTGCTAGTGAGCGCAAGTTTAGTGCATTAATTTTGCAGTTTTTATAGCACAAACATTTTCTGGCCAAAATATGTTTGTGCTATAAAAACTGCAAAATTAATGCCCTAAACTCACGCTCACTAGCACTCCACCTTAAGCTCAATTGGATATTTAGCTCAGATGCTGGTTAACTGAAATAAATAATAATTCAAGTTATTTCCTTGTGCACTGAAAAAGCCTTGTAGCTTAAAAATCCAGTATGAACAAATAAATAAATTTAAAAAGACAGTAGCAATTATATTAAGAGCTTGAAAATAAATGAGCCAAGACAAATATATTTGTCCTCATTTCGCCATTAGTTGTACATAACTTTCTCCGCTCGAACCGGAACGGCTCTAAGCCGGGTCCACACTTGTATCAGATCCTCGTCGGTCGGTTTTGATGCGATCTTGTATCCTCGACCCGATAATGAGAGCTACACGCGTCATCAGATCGCTGCGTCCCGCTTCTGGTCGGTATGACTCGTCCGGACGTGGTCTGAACCAAACACTGTCACAGGTCCGGTCTTACCGGTTAATCTCTCTTATATGGTCTAGGGCACTACTCTCACAGTAAGCTAGACTGATGATGACGGGGAGATTGAGG
>CABFVZ010005614.1:0-28672 GCA_902151445.1 Timema monikensis
ATTGGAGTACAGTCAATTTCTTTTTGTTTCAATACATAATATTTGATTTATCAATGAAAAAACTGTGGAATAAATTTAGATTAAAATCCATATTATTTTATAAAATTAGATTATTTATTTTATTTGAATTAAGTGGTAACTTCCAAGGTATCGGCGATAAATCGCGGCCCAGAGGAAGAAGGGACGGCAAGTCTTCGGGAGAAACTATCGCGGCTTTCCGGGACGGCTACCCCGCGATTTACGGGGATTACAAAAAACCAGGACTACTGAGTACTCCGAGATTCTTCCCGCTACACCAAAACAAGTGAATAGCTCTACTTGGACTGGATCAGTGGTCGCAAGTGCTGGACCGTGCAAGGCCCCAGTTTTTTATATATATATATATTCTATTCTTTATTCAATTTTTTTATTGCCCGATTATAAATGTTTTAGTTAATTATTTTTTGCCCCGAAGTCAAGAATACTATTTTCTATTTGGTTTTATGTCCAATATTCCTTATGTGAATTAATGTTATAACGTACCATGACGTCTGGAAGGTAGGGTACCAAGTTTTATTTTTCTCAAATTAAAAGTTTATGTTTTAACTTGCAAAATGTTAACCCCGAGATTTTCTATGTAATTTCCATATCCATTGGGAAAAAAAAATCCTCTTTCCTTTCATGCATTGTTAGCGGAGATCTGGTGACTCAATAGACACTAACCTGGACGAGCCGTGGATATCCGCAGGATCTGGTCGGTGAGTGTAGAAAGAGGAGGGAGCTTCCAGAGTACAGGATACAAATAGTTCCTTGTGTAACCCCCCCTTTATTTATATAACAAATAAAATTCAGGTTGGTCACAAGAGAGTTTATTGATTTCCAACAATAACAATACTCGATGAGAAAGAGTGGGACAAGCCCAGCGTTAGGCGCAGACATCAGCACAATAAGGCCATAATATAGTTATACACAAACAAGTGGTTAGAGGCATGACCCCGAGTACAAAGATGGCCGTCTAAAGGACCCACAGCATTAAGATACATTGAAATTGACCTTCGTACAAATCCGTAGCGTATAATGGTAATAATTGAAGATCCAAACAATAACCCCAGTACTAACTATAATCAAAAGATATAAACTACTCGCCATCAGCGACCTCCCAAAAACTAACGTGTAAGGCAAGGTGCCCACAAAGAAGTTCCCCAATACAGCTATTCAAAGCACCACAAAACAGAGCCAATATCCATTATAATTTGGGGCTTTCAGAATTCAGTGGCTTAGCCACAAACAAACTAATTGCGCGGGCTGGCGACCCCAGAGCTGACTAACTAAGCTTAGACTAATAGGAGTTCTATCTCCCCAACAATGATTAGTAACGTAATCGGCCAATATGATTATACCAAACAATTTAGCAAATACCCTGAATATCAAACATGGCGGCGATAATTGTTTCAAAGCAACCCGTGAAGCGGATGAGATACGCTAGCCTGAATAATAATTTCTTTGAGTCCAGGTTGCCCCGCTATGATCTCTACAAAAAAAGACCCGCAGCCTCAATATATAATAAACAAAGTTAAATCATAAACAAATATCGCCCAAACAGTAATTTTGAACAAATCAAGGCCAAATAGAATTTTGAAGTAAAATATAGAATTTTGAAGTAAAATAACCTAAACCTAAACCCATACTAAGTGCCTCACCTAGAGAATGTGGAGAAATTCGTCCCATGGCTATAGAGTCCTGCCATTATATACACATAGGTAGAGTCACGTGTCCTCACAGCACGGGAAGCATTGCTGGGAAAGGGGGGAAGGGAGTGCACTGTTCTGGAACAACCTCATATTACGGACGTAATTTCAAATCGCGCGCCGCCCGATGACCGTTGATATCACTGCACTGTTTCCGGTGCGCATGGGTCTGCGCACGTCGATCGTCTCTTGTTTTATCTTGGAGTGGGGGTAGGCCTAGAGGTGTAACCTCGGTCATGGTTACTCGGCTCAGTCGAAAACAAACCGGGCCGCGAAGTGTGTGTTGTGTGGAGCCTCGTGGAGCAGCCAAATGGAAACAGAGTTGGTGAGTCAAACCACGCCTTTTCCTTTCATGTTGTGACTATGTCACACTTGCCCAGTTTCAATCCCCCCCAGAGGACACCCCGAAGAGTTTTTTATTACTATTATTATTATTTTTATTGGAGTCTCAATGCAGTCTATTTCACTAGAGAGTTCATTATTACAATATGAAATATTAAAATTTATTTACAAAACTTGGCTACAACAAATTAAGGACAAAAACAAAGTTTAAAGATCAACAGTGTTGAATTAACAAAAATCTATTTTAGATTCACTCCTCTTAAACAGTTGAAACAAAGTCTCTTATAAAAATACAATAACTTATAACTTGAAGTATTAGCCTGGTATTTATTTAATCAACACTTGTTAAAGACTCGCAAGTAATTTTTATTTCACTTTACAGATTTTTTTGGAATAGGCCTACTATACAAATTCTAAAACTCAAGGATTAGCCTAAAGGGCAACACAACACAATCTTGGGGTTAAAAGATTTTATAGTCTTGATACACTTAAATTTTCGAATAATGTAATAGATCACTGAGAAACACACTCTATTTTATTTTATCATACGCTTTAAGGTTATATTAAATAATTATTCAAAGATCACTAAAAACCTGTTTATTTTCCGAGGATAACACGCTCATACACCGAAATAATATTCACAAAAGAACACACAGATTATTTAGTAGCCGACACTGTATTATTCAAATTTTTAATAAAATTATTAACGGGTAGCATAGTCACGCCTAAATACAAATCAATAGTACTCAACTCTAAAACATTTTGTTCTTCAACTTGTTGACTTACACTCGTGGTTTTATTAAATTTATTTTCTACGATAATTCACTGTTAAATTGTATTATTTGACTTTTCTTAAGTATTTTCATTATCAAACTCACCTGTTTTTCCATTATTTTTAATTTTACCTTATGCTACCGATGGGGCCCATTGATCTCTATAATATAACTGGATGGACATGTGGCTGAAAATTTCTAGCTGTCGTCTGCATACCATTGTGTAATAGTGAGAGAAACTTACGGGTATCTCTTTCTCTCCTACACCCTTACAAGGCAATGTGGCATTTTGACATCGTTCGTTAATTTGATTGAATATAATGAGAGATATCAATGT
The DNA here is from genome assembly GCA_902151445.1 of Timema monikensis. NCBI lineage: Eukaryota > Metazoa > Arthropoda > Insecta > Phasmatodea > Timematidae > Timema > Timema monikensis. Next base: position 3,180 of record CABFVZ010005614.1, read on the forward strand.
GTGAGTGGTTAAATTAAATAAATATGTTAGTAAAAGCTTTGAAGAGTATATAAAAGTTCAAAACTTTCTAGCTTTTTCTTTAAATAAGTAGATTTAGCCTAATATATACGATGGTTTTGAAGGAAGCTCGCTTGTAAGTCTTTATCTCGTACCAGAATCTTACCCTATAGTTGTGTTTAGTTAGGATAAAAGACCTTCCAGAAGGAAATTTCTACTTCCATTCTAAATGGCCGTTTATCCTACCAAAATATAATATATGTGATAATATTCTGGTACGAAATAAAGCCTTACAGATTGGGATTATTACTAAAATCAAGGTTTAGTAGATACTGTACTTCCTGCAAGCCTATAACCTAAACTATCATTTGAACATTAGACTTCTACACAAAGCGTGTCATTCAAAATAATGTAATACAGTTTTTGGCTAACTTGTTTCATTATAGCTATCGAAATTTCAACATAAAATGGTTTCTGAAAAATATGAGCCAACTTTTAAAAAAAAGTATTATAATAATACTTTCCACAAGCCTATAGCCTAAGTGATAGTGTGAATGTATGGCAACTATACAAAGTTTATCATTCAAATAAATGTAATCAAGTTTTAAGATATACCTGGTTCATTATATTTATCAAATTTTCAATAAAATATGGTTTCTGAAACCAATATACAAGCTAATAGTCAAATTTAAATATAAGTGCAGCCGTGGCAGACTGTAAACAACATTGATGATAACTACATATTTAAATATGTAAGGTTTTATTCGTATTTGTATAGTATTACCTGTAAAACTGGATTGTATATCCTTTAGTGTAAATGTTTCTTCAGAAACAAACAATAATACTTTTATTCATCAGAGACAGACATGTTTTCGCATAAGAACATTGAAAGAAAACCTCCCACCACCCACAGTGTAGCGGATGATAAACTTGAGCATCACACTTTTATCCTTGGAATGTGTATGTGTATGTCAATCCAGTTATATTATAGATATCAATGCTGGGGCTTTATCAAAGCCCGCAGAATTGATGCCGGGAAGGGGAATAGGTGCAAGAAGTGAGGGCTGGGGTCAAAAGTGACTAAAGGAGACAGGTGTGTTGAATTGGTGCTCCGAAGTGAAGATAAGCTTTTAAGTAGAAAGCTTTAAAAGACTGGTGCTAGATCATGGCTCAAGATGAAGAAGGGACTACAGTCTTCGCATATGATCAATTCGCGGACACCCTCGACGGCTACTCCATAATTTACGGAGTCTACCAAAACCACGGTGATATTCAGCCATTCTACTCTCTACCTTACATCATATATATTCCTCATCTCATCCCGAGCCAACTCACCTAAAAGACACTTCAAAATCTTGTATAGTTTTTTCTTCTCTTTCTACTAGACCACTCAATATTTCCAGATCTTCACAGATAATTTACACTCCCTGGAGACATATACTTAAATTGGACAGGTCACGAGTTCTGGACCGTGCAAGACCAGCGTTCTTGTTCTTTTTTTGTTATGTTATAATGGTTTTCTCCACCTAATTTAATATGAATCTGTTAATCTGATATCGAGAGTAACTTATAAAGGTTAGAATTATAATTTACCATGACGTTTGGTAGGAAGGTTAACTTTTTTTTCTATAATAAAGGTCTAGGTCCTAACCTGGAAAATACTATCCCTGGGAAAAATATGTTTTGTAATATTTTTATGTATACAATAATTATTTTTTATCACGGCACCACCAAGTGGCTTGGTCATGTTTAGCACTCGTCTCGCTCTGAAGTAGAGTAGAGGCAAGGTATATTTTATTTGAACTACTTGAGTGTGTTACATGTGTCTATTCACTGTTGTGCTTGTGATTGTCCGTCCTTTCGATAAAGATAATAATTGTGTTCTACTCAGTCCTCGAACTTGGGACCGGTGTCTCCCTGTCTAGTCCCTCGTTATCGTATACTATCTCTTCCTTATGTCCCTTGTCCTTCTCCACAGCCTGTTCTAATTATTTGTTTCATCAACTGTACCAAAATTAACTATAGTACACTCTAAACCTATAATAATCTACCCACGAGGAGTGGGCAGTAATCTCATAATCAAACCCAAACCAAAAATTGTTTATTTTTTCCCCCCATTCATGTATTAGTACCGGAAGGGCAAAAATCATCCACTGGTAAAAGTTTATTTTTTATTTCCCACCAAGACTATGTATGAAAATGTCTACATAGCCCTGGTGAAGTACCAATCGTCCCCCTGACCGACCCTAGAGCCTCCTTCGCTCAGAAATATACGTATTGTATATTGATTGTTTGTTTAAAATCGATTCAGGTAATCTGATCACTTAGTAAGCGCTCTCAAGTTTTAAGAATTAAATAACGACTTGCTAATCCATTATTTATTTTTAAATTAATTTTAACTGAGGAGTTTATTATTTTTTTAAATATGTTATTGAAGTAATTGTAAGAATATTTAAATGTAGTCCTGCCTTATAAAATGGGAATGAACATATTGTAGTCGAAAATATGTTCTTGTTTTAAATAGAATGTATTCTCAAAAATCAATATAGCACAAGAATCGAATATAATTGTTTTCTACGTGAAAATAGATAATGGTTATATAATAAAATAATAATAAAACATACTTAGGCATTATTGAGTTCATTATTTCCAATGTTTGTTTAATTGTTAAGCATGTAGTTTTAGTCTTTATTAAAAATGTTTTTATTTTTGCTATCTTAATACGGTACAATAAAATATCTTTTAATGATGATTGAAGTTGATCAAAGGATAACTAGGCCTAATTTGTTTATTTCACATGTTTTTTAGAAACTTAACTCATTCTAACAACACTTTTAAAAATAGCTAAGAGACCCTCAAATTTTGATTGATTTGATTTTAAACAATACTGAGTCAATAGATTGTTTAATTTGGCTGGACTTTAACCTGTATTTGATGAGGGGTGGTTGGGGTTGATTAAAATTGAAAGCATGATTGAAATAAATCTTAATTCACAGTTTAGGCCTATATTGTGTAATGTAGGTTTATTTGTAAATCATTAAAATTTATAACGATTTGCTAAGATTTGGATTCGAGATTCGGATTTGAGAAATAGTGAATTTGACCCATCTCTAATTTAAATGTTTTACTTTTAAGAAATAACTATTCACAAGTTAGAAAGTATGCTTTAAATATAGTTTAAACATTTTTTTTATAGATTTTTTATTTTCTCATTTAGAAAGAAAGTAGTCCTGTTGTAATCATTAACATTTTCAACCTCAAGACTATGATGATGCTTTACATTTTATTTTCCCTTGAATTAAAAAAGTGGATTTTACAATTATTTTGTCTGTCTTTGAAAATACACACTAAACTGTTTGAATGACAAGTGTGGCAGAGAAAGAGATAGGAGGAGCAGAAAACAGAAAAAGTACAAGTGAGATGAAAAGAATTGGAGCAATTAAAGGAGGAATAATACTGGAAGGATAGAGAAAGATGGAGCCATTTGATTAAACTTGCCCGCCATAGGCGGGATGTTGATGATGGTGATGATTATGATTAATTACAAGTTTTTGTTTATATTTTGAGGGACATTTGAAGTAATCTTTGATCATTGGCATGTTTATAGTGTAAATTCCAAACAGTGGCAAATATATAACAGTTAGAAAAGTTACTTTAACCACAACATCATACATCAAATCATATGTTATGCATTTGTCACATTTGTCAGCTAGTCCTATCGTCATTATAATAGTGTTACGGTACATTCTTCAACATTTAGAACCAACAAATATGTTTTCTATGTTCTAAGATTGTGGTTCTCAAAAGGCGTGCCATGAAACTTTCTAATTTATGTTAGTATTTATAAAAATAAATAGTTTCATTCAATATTGATTTTTGAAATAAAATAAGAGAAAAATTGTTAGAATATATTTATTTTCCAGAGAATTAAATGGCTTAATTAAAGAATTCAATAAATAATGAGGAACTCGAGCTTTTAATTTCTTAAAAAAAATTAAATTTGGGGTCGAGTGGAGGACAAAAGCATACATATGTCCTGTTCAACTGGAAGAATTATCTCTTTACATGTGCATGTCTGAATCTCTCGTCGCGTTGCCAACTGGTAAGCTAAGTGTACTGCGAGGAGTCACGACAAAGAATAGTATGCCATTGCCATGAACAAAAACGATTGAGAACCAATGTAATCTATGACTACAGTTGCACTATCAATACATTAGTTCAGACATTATCCAAGAATGTACTAAATGTATTTGATAATCATTCAATTCAGCCAATAGCTGTAGGGAACTTTACAAACAATAGCTAATTAAAAAATAACTAGACTTTCATATATTTGCATTAATTTAATTTATTAGTGGGATTATTTAACCAAAATATAAAGTAGGAATACATTAATTACTAAGTGGTACTTTTATAATAATGGAAATTGGGAAAAATTAAATAAAAGGAAAAGAGAACAAATTTGGGAAGAATCCAATGCACAAACGTGATATATTAAAAAGAAAAAGTAATTTGTATTTTTTTAAATAAGAGATACGTAGGGCCTATATAGATATTTTATTTCTATTTCATTATGATTACTTTTTTTTTCAACTGTATTAAATATTAACTTATTATTTATATATGCTAACCATATTCAAAGCTTTGCGAAATTTACATTTACTCCAACAGTTGGCAGAGTGTTTTTTCTAACAGTTTAATTTTGAATTAAAAATGGAGTAATTCAGTGTTTGTGTAAAGTGTGTTATCGCATCTCTTTCTGTTTGATAAAGGCAACAATGCCAAAATATTACTCAGCTTGTGTTAAAATTAGTGTTAAAATGTGTGTATAACTGCTTAAACTAAAGAAGACAGGATAAAGGAAGATGATGTCACCTTTGTGCATTGGACTCTTATCAGACTTTTCCTCTTTCCCTATGTAGGCTTTCTTCATTAAATTTACACTTATTAGTGGTTTTTTTTTTCATTTTTATCAATTTTCATTATTCTGAAGGTATCTAGACATTGGGCCACCTTATTTTTAAACATTTTACATTAACTAAGTGGTCCATTATACAGAACAGAAAAGGTTTCCAAAATTGGGAGAATGGTCATTAGACACAAAACCAAATAAACATTGATATAACAAGACAAAGTTTCATAGGCCAAAGAGGTTATTAAGGCCACACATTTAAAAATAACTTTTAACTAATTTTTGAGAGGAAGTAACTCTTCTACGCAGCTTTTGAGAGCTTATCTTTGTCCTCCACCCCTCACAAATTATTCATTTTCCCAGCCACACTTGTCTATATTTAATAACATCATTAAGAAACAACTAAATAACCCTTAAATTGACCTTATGTTTATGTAGACCCACTTTTAAACCTGACATTTCACAAATTAATCTGAAGCTCGTGCAAACCAATAGCTGTAGGATAATGACATGTGTTCAGAAGTTTACTTGAGGTCGGAAGTGTTTTTGAAACTTGTTGGCCTTCACTCCAAGTTGCGTGAAATATTTGGACTGCATTCTCTTCATGTAATGAATGTCTCGAGCTTTCCTGTAATCATAAATTCCTAGTGTTTTACTCAGTTAATTTGAAATCTAGTGAAAAGGGGGGAGGGGGGGATAAATTTGCAACATTTTGTTTTTTTAAATGTTGTATTAAATATTGAATTTAAAGCACTTAATGCAATTAATAATACAAGCAAGATTACTGGAACTTTTTGATTATGTAGTTAAGTCTAAACCATTTGTATCCTTCTTGACCAATTTAAAATCTAATAGGAACACAATTCTCCTGAATAAATTCAAGGAAGGCAGAAAAAACCAATAAACCCTTAGTCTCAGGCATGGTAGAACAATTATGCCAATTTATCCCTCTCAACAATATCATAATTGACCTCTTAAGAACTTTTAGAGTGGTGGCCAGCAATGTCCCCTTAGATCTTTCAATTACCTACGTGAAACTAGTGAACCCTGATGTATTGTAGAACCTTGAGGAGGGTAGGAGCACTCTCAATTACCAGAACAAAGATTTATCTGATTACCAAACCCTTCCTTCACCTCTGACAAGAAATCTTGTTAATGTGGGGAATGCCAGGCCTCCACCGTGGTTCGGATTCCACGTTAAACTGTAGGTCCTTCATTTCATCTCACAATCACCACTACCATTACACATTAGCGTAAGTGCGTATAACCCGAATGGGTAGTAAGACGCGGTGCTAATAATAATAATAATAATAATAATAATTACCATAAATTACCCCAAGCCAGCTGGTATAAACCCTTAACATTGATGGTTGTTTTCCATGTGTGATTTATCACTAGCCCATGGATTTTACATATATGCATGTTTTTCTCTTTGATAATATTGATATGCCAGTTTTATTAGATAGTATTTTATGTGATATTTAACAAACCTACCCAGTTTTATTGTGCATATTAATGTGTATTTTGTATGTTAGCGGATATTTTTTAGCAAATGTGCATATAAACGATTATACAGTATTATTGACTATTTTAAATAACAGTTTTTCAATTCTCAGTAAATATTTAGTCCTGTAGGTCACATCACAAGTTTCTCCTCCTTTCTTGAAGCCACATCATATGTCCTCCCCTTCTCTCCCCAAAGCCATGTCATACGTCCTCCCCTTCTTTTCCCAAAGCCATGTCATATGTCCTCCTCTTCCTAAAGCCATGTCATATGTCCTCCCCTTCTCTCCCCAAAGCCATGTCATAAGTCCTCCCCTTCTTTTCACAAAGCCATGTCATATGTCCTCCTCTTCCTAAAGCCATGTCATATGTCCTCCCCTTCTCTTCCTAAAGCCACATCATACGTCCTCCCCTTCTCTCCCCAAAGCCATGTCATACGTCCTCCCCTTCTTTTCCCAAAGCCATGTCATATGTCCTCCCCTTCTCTTCCTAAAGCCATGTCATATGTCCTCCCCTTCTCTTCCCAAAGCCATGTCATATGTTTTCCCCTCCTCTTCCCAAAGCCACATCATACGTCCTCCACTCCTCTTCCCAAAGCCACATCATACGTCCTCCCCTTCTCTCCCCAAAGCCATGTCATATGTCCTCCCCTTCTTTCCCCAAAGCCATGCCATATGTTTTCCCCTTCTCTCCCCAAAGCCACATCATACATCTCACCTCCCCATAATTGTACATCATTGCAAACAACAAGTTCAGGAGCAAGTGTGTGGTTAGTGTTTACCTTTCTTTGTGCATGTTTATAGATTATTTTATTAGTTTTTTATACATATATTTGTTTTTGTATCTATGTAAGACAATACATTTGTTGTTTTACAAAGTTCTTTAAATTTTTAATTGTATTTATTTCATTGAGTTGTGAACTACACATTCAAATATGCTAAAAGACAAAACTGTGAAAAGTGAATGGTTTAATCAGTGGATTCAAGAGGACTTTACGTCTACGATGATTATAAAATAATATTTTGCCAAGTTTGTTTTAACAGGTAAGTTTTATATTGGTATTCTTGCTTCATAAAGACGCTACATGCATGAGACGGTTGGTCGACCTTTTATAAGATTACATTTTACGGATCTCTCATTACAATGTGAGTTGTTACCTTCTAAATTAACGTGGTTGACAAAATTAGTAAATGTACCGGTGACAGGCTGTAATTAAGTGAGCAGACACTTTAGCTCATTTGGTAATGTATATGTGTACTGAAATAATTGTTCCAGGTTTAATTCCTGGCATGGCCAAAAAATTGATCATTGGTGAAATGTGGGTTTACCCTCTCACAGTGATGAAATAACAGCCGGGGACTGGATGTTGTGTCTGGTTTAGATTTAAGTTGGATTATAAGGTATATGAAGCTACGACAGGCCTAGCAAGCAGGTAGTGGAAAATATATGGCTTGAATAACAAACTGATCCAGACCACAGGCTGGAAACAGTAATAGATGTAAAGTAAAGTGATTGTGTGAGAAAATACAGTACATTAAATTAATTGTAATAATTTGGTACCTACTGAAATTTTTTGGTATTTTGATTTTTAGGCCTAAATAGTAATAGTACAACTAACCGCATATTGCATTCTAGGTAAGATGGAGAGAAAAACACACGCACAAACAGCTAATCACATTCAAAACCGAAGTGTGAAAAAAACTCAAACAACATTGATATTGGAGCGGAAAGAGGACACTCCATTTCCTAAATATCTGTACCATTCTCGAAAATCTTGAAAAATATCTAGTTGTATATTGTAATCAGAAGAATAATCATTTTAACTGTAATCTTTATTTTTTTTACTCTGCATATTTTCCCATTTTTCTTGCATATTTATTGAGTTTAAAGTGCATATTTTACCAGATTATACTGTTTATAAATCCACTGCCTAATTATCACTGTGGTTTTTACAGCCTAATACACTAATGCAAGTGCATTTCCTCTATACCACCTTCCTCGTTCCTAATATTTGAATTGTTAAATATGCTAATTAATATGTTTTAATCACCTGACTACTGCTTCTTTCTGAGTCTCGGTCCATCCTAAGGCTTTGTACTGAGCTAAGAGTCGATGAATCTTCTTTTGAGGAGACACTGCTCGTTTCGGGTCCAGATTTTGCCTGAAAAAAAAATCAATTTATAAATAAAACTTGCATGGTAAAGTAAATGGGACTAAAACAAAAAAAAAAAAAGATAGAAACAATTTACTACTAGATCTTAATACAGTTTTAAAATGATATAATGATAAAAATTTTGTTGTAAATTTAAATCTGCACTTCTAAAGTGTGTTTGCTAACATAAAAATGTACCAAACTTGTAAAGTGTGTTAACATTGTCACCATATTTCCACTACAACTGTCCCTGTTACCTAGTATTTAGATTCCAGTCAAATACAGGCTTAACCTGCTATGGCCATCACGCTCGCAATAGACTGGACTGCCAATGGTGAGGAGGTAGTAGTTCAAATCCCAGTCGGGTGCAGAAAGAGTCGTTCTTCCGATGATTCATGATTGTTATGTATCCCCAAACAAATTTAGGCTAATCAAGCCACAAAGGCTGGTGACGACAGTGGTGTAGGCCTACACTAAACTTTAGTTAAGAAGCATATTGCTACAAGAACACTTGGTAGGGTGATATGTTGATGGGAGGATTAATGTGAAAATAAACTTGGTCTGTTGACAGGTTAGGGATTGGATGGCGCTCTTTACATTCGAGTGGCCATGAACTTTCAAGTTCCTTAAAGCGAGAGTTAGTAATCAACAGGCAAACAAACAAGGAGCTGGCAAAACGGAAAAACCAAATCATCCCCTTCAAATCACGAATTTTTGGACTCCTATTTTAGTTAATTTTATCTTAAATAATAATTTTGATTTGCACTGTAGTTTCAGTAGGCCTAGTCTTACATTTCTGAGCCTTTAGAGTTCTTATAATAATGTAAAAGAAATAATGAGTTTGTTATTTTATTCATAAATGTTCCAAAGATAATCTTTTGTTTATTATCTAATATTTAGTGATTTAAGCTAAACATTAATATTTTAAAATATGGTAACTACAGTCTTTGTTTTTCCAAATTTTGTGTAATATTTTTGTAGGCCTATACACAATTGTATTTTTTTATGGGTCTTAAAGATAAGATATGGACTATCAGCAAATAGTCTGAAAAAACATTTTTTGTGAACCACTTCGGTAGCCGCGTGGTCTAACACACTACTCTCGCAGTAAATTAGACTGCCGATGATGGGGAGATCAATGTTTGAATTTCAGTCTAGTGTACAGAGTTTTTTTTTTCCAAAATGGTTTTCCACCCTCCCTTTCCATGCAAATGTGGGTGTAGTTCCTTTAAATATAACCTTACTCATCCCTAAAATCATTAGCGTCATTAGTATATTCAAGCTTATAACCTTAACAAGTGGTAAGACTAATTGCTAAAAAAATAATTGTGAATTTTGAAATACTAATATTCCACCTGCTTTTGTTCCACATTATAAAGGTGTGTATAGGCCAAATCAGGTCAGAGGCAGGAGTGAAGCGAGCCAACATAAGGATGTGTCATCTTATACTGATACCTCAGAGTGAGGCAGCGAGCATGTGCCCTCTAATGAAAACAGGTAACCCTAATAAATCATTCATGCCAGTTTTCTTTTTGTGTTTTACTGTTTGTTAAAATGAGTGGACGGATGGAAGTGCACTAGAACTATATAATTGTAGGATATGAAAGAAACGAGTTGCTTTTAAATTCTAGACATTCATAATAATTTAATAATATTAGACTCGGGTCAAGGACATTTCTTTATTTCTAAAGTGAAAAAGTCAACATATTTGATGCATTTGTTCAGCCTCGACTTGGTTCACTTCGAATTTGCCTCCAATGGACCCCCATCATAACATAAGGTCATGCTGTTTTAAAATTGGCTAACAATTCTCAGCTCATTGGGTGATTTTTTTTATATACGTATTAAAACTAAGCTATTTAGTTTGTTCAAGGAAAATATTAGGTCTACCAAACCGTGAGAATCTTCTTTTTGAGACAATGACATTTCCTCAGTGGGCCTGGAGAGTTAACCCAATTGAGGCAATCGTCTGACCTCAACTTACGTTACCTCACTTCAAATTTATCTCAAATGTATGTATATTTTTATATATATATAATCAGCATGTCTTATGACCTGTTCAGGTTATATTATTATTAGCATCACGTCTTACTACCCGTTCAGGTTATACTCACGCTAATGTGTAATGGTAGGGTGATTGTGTGATGAAATGGAGGACCTACAGTTTAACATGGAATCCGAACCACGGTTGAGGCCTGGCATTCCACACATTAACAAGTTGTGATTAATACACGTCTTGTCAGAGATGAAGGGTTAAGCAATCAGATATGTCTGTGCTGGCGAGGATTGAACCCAGCACCCCCACTACAGAATTCTGACACCTTACCCCTATACCGCCAGGTCACCCAACTCAGGTTATACACAAATCTAATGACTCTAATGGGATGAGGATGGAAGCATTTGGAGGTAATCTACAGGCATTTATGTGGTAAAAGAGTGGCAAACCATTTAAGAAAATTCACCCTTAGTAGACCTGACTGGGATAAGAACCCCAATCTTTCCACCAGAAAGCTAGTCTAATACAAGAGTGACTCCTTTAAGTTCAAACCATTTGGCCATTGAAGTGGATGACACCATATTAAAGCACACAGTAACACCGGGATGATTTTTCCAAAAGCAAGAGGCTAGAAGAATACCGTCCAACTAAATATTTCAATTTAATATAATTTTTTAGTTATAAGTGACTTAGGTTAATATTCAACATTAAAAAAGAATGTATTACTGGAGAACCTAAAATAATAAGTGAAATTTTTTAAAGTAACCAATTTAACATGTCCAAATGGTTTTACTGTAAATAAAACCATTTAAAACAAAAATAATTTTGGTGGGTAATTTAGCTGTGGGGAACTAACATTGTAGATAGGCTAGTAAATGTCCACAAATACTTTGGTAGAGCTGATTAAACTAGGCTTAGGTTGGTTTTTTATTATATTTGTTACAAACCTATAATATATCATTAATGAACGATGACCAATTGTTGCCCCAGATGGCAACACAAGTTGATAATCTGAGTCATCAAGAACTGGCACAGTGACTTCCGCATCTGGATTGTCTTGATGATCCGGTGGATAACTTGAACTGTAGTCATAAAAGTCTGCATACTCTGCCAGCGTTTCACCTTCGTGTAGCATCTTACAATGACCTTTGTCCACCATATGCTGCTTAGTTGAATCTGACGAGTGGAAAGATCGCCCCTTCTCACTACACCACAAGCACATATATCCTTGGGTTACTTTCTCACCCAAATACATGAGCAGACCTTTCAAGTCAACAAGATATTCCACATCTGGGATGAAAAAAGAATGCTCCAAGGACATATGCTTCAAATTTTTAACAGTGTTTCTGCTATGATGTGAACAAAACAGGCAATTATTGTTCGCTATTGGATTATCCTTATACTCTTCATCCCACTCATCTGAATCCACCTCTTCAATATCTGAGTCGGAATCTTCTTGCATTACTACATCATCATTGACAGTGGGGATGTCCCCTTGTTTTTTAGTAATATCAGATACATTTATTATTTTGTTTACATAAACATTCTCCCCATTAAGATTATTAGAAGTGTTGTTGCCTACTTCCAACTCGACCAAAGAAATATTAGTCTCCTTGTGTTTCTTTGAATTCAAGTGATTTTCAAAAGCATTTTGAGAACTGAAAGACTTGCGGCATATCTTGCAGTGAACGTTGATAGGGGTTGTTTCCAGATGATCCTGTTCTCTTTGTAGTAGAACCCTGCGTTGAAATTCCTCCACAGTTACTGGGGGTAGGTCTGCCACTTTTCTTTTAAGATTGTATCTGTGCCAATCCGCCTTGTAATGCTGCCTTTGAATATCTGCATCTTTAAATGCAACACGACATGTGATGCAAGTGAATTTGGATGTCATTTTAAGTTTTTGAGGTTATATTTATCATACGCACTAATTATCTTCAGGTTTAAGGTGAATATTTCTTGTCTATATTTTCTGCTTGAAATCCTTACACCATATCTTTAATATTTAAGATATTATACTATTACTATAATGCCCTTATCTATGCTATAATGTTTGTTAGGGAAAAACAGTAGGCTTAAATGTAATCACAACCTAAGATAAAAAAAATGGTATAGAAAATAGAATGGTATCTCTCTGTACTCTCGTATGACTCGAACAGGAATTTGAGCGCTAGACACTAGGTGGATGTCAGATGAACTAATGCTATCAGCTTTATGCAAAACTGTAATAAGTACTAAAATGCAAAGCTATATCAAGTACATTTGTAATTGGTTATATCTTGTATACATTATTACATTAACTCAACTTTAGATCTCGGAACCTAATGCTCAATAGCAAGAGAGAGAAACAGAAGTATGAGGATACATACACTTCTTTTTGAAATAAATGTAGGTTAAACCACTAAACATTTTGTTTCAAATAATCGTATTTAAATGGCTTGAGTAGGTAATAAATTCTTATTAACTAACAAGTCTACTAAATATTTTAATAGGTATTCAATAGAATTATTAGAAATTATTGGTTCATGCCATTATTATGACTTATTTGTGTTAAGAAAATCCCAAAACTGCACAATATGTTCAAAGATAAATACAAATTTGTTCTCCATTAGTGATTGTGACATAGGCCATGGGCAAATTTATAAAAACACATTTTAAAAGCTCTCAAACTTAATATTAAATAAAACAAACTCATACAAGTAATTATAGCGTATTTTAAATTTTAATTCTCACGGTTTTAACGCAACAAACTCATAAACACAATAATGTGGTAAGCGTATTTTAAATTTAAATTTTCACAGTTTTAAGGCAACTTCAAGAAGAAAAAAATAGCGAATGCAAATGGATTGAGATTAAAATATAAAAAATTAAAAACAAACAACATCGTATATTTCACATTCTGAATTATTGATGAATGTTGTAACATTCCCCTCTCCTTCTCCCCTTGTTTTAATAAAATTAAATATATGTGAACATTGAGATTTTGGTGTTTTTTTAAATATTTATTTTAGAGCCTCTCATTCATAAAAAGATGGACTGGAACTTGTGTTAGTATATATTTTAGATGGGTGCTTGAAAAATCTAATTTATCATTTAAAAATATTTATCTAAATTATTCCTCTTAAATAATTACATTTTTAAAGTATTTTTTATATTAAAAGTAAAATATATTTCACTAAAACTTAACTTTTTAATCAATTACAAGGTTTTAAGCAAAGTATTTTTAATTTCTAACCAAAATAGCCTTTATGTTTATGTTTGGGCTTTAAAAATGAATGCTAATATTGTTGGAAACTATGCGATTGTAGCGCTACATGCGACATATTTGTCAATAGGCCCGACCTAAGCATCATGGTGGGGACTGTGGAGACGCTAGTTGTTTAGATGGTATAATATGGAAACGCTGTGCTGAAAGTAATAGGATAAGTGAATCTGAATCCATCGGGTTGATACTATAGTTAAACATGGTGTCAGATTTACATATGTTGAATCATTTCGTACGGTGTTAGTGTTAATAGTGTTTTTAAGTGTATATCTTCTTAACGTACCTTTTTGAACTTTTAAGTGATAATTTTCACTCTTCAACATGGAAGGCGATGGATGCATTGTCTTGGTTGACGAAGTTACATTTTGATAAAACTTAAACTTTGTTTGACAACCGGTGGAAAAGAAGGGTTTAAAGATGAAGATCAGAAGATTGCAGTTTAATTAATATGCATGAGGGATTATGTGATCGGTGTGTTTGCGACATTTACAAAGGAAAAAGACTTTAGCGTGTTAAACCTGCTGTTTGACACTTACAATAAAATACCATAAATATAATTAACATGATGAATACAAGAGCTAATATATTCTAATACAGTGTGTCAGATATTAATTAACGTTGGATTTATGATACTGGGAAACGCCCAAGCTCCAGGATAACTGCCCCAGCTGACTATGCCAGGACCATCAGTTAAACGGCATCTTACTCATAGGCCCCACTTCGAAGAAAGAGCAGAGATGTTTTTCTCTAGGCTCCGCACCATCTACGAGCCCTAGTGTTCATTCAACGCAATTTCACAACTTAATCCCCTTCACCCCTTGGGTGTCCAGATGCAAACCCTCCTCAAATTAGTCAGTTCTGTTTGTATATACACGGCATTCCTCACTTCACATTTTGTGTTCTATTTTATCAATTCGACAGAGCAACACATCGGACGTCAACCTACATTGACGAAAAAAGTTACTGGTGACCACTATGTGGGAGGCACCTGTCTCTCCTCCTCGTCGCAGATGAAGCCTCGTCAGAGACTATGAGTATTTGTAAGTTAGAGCTAGCGTTGGAGATTTGGTATTCTTTTGCTATGTCCTTATGACATAGTTTTTGTTAGTCAGGGAATCAGACTACTTTTCTATGCCCTTAACCCTACAGGGAGCAAAACTTTTTGATGTGAATACGTCTTTAAATTTGCTACCATACGGGGGCAATCCAAAAAAACCTAATGATAACAAAATCGGGGGATAGAATTTGGCGTTGAGGTTTCGAATCTATCTTCTACATCCAAAATTAAATTATACCATTGGATAGCTAAAGGATCAAAGAATGCATTACGATTAAGTATTCAGTATTGAAATCTCACAATTATATATTTTTGAAAAATATTTAAATGTGATAGCTACCTTTTTGTATTTACTATCATTCAGTAATTAAGAGTGTCTAACCATGAATAAAGATATGTTATTCAAGAGGAACACATAACCATTGAACTTTGACAAAGGAAATGTTCTGAGTAGAGATTAATTACTCACAAATTCTTTGTTCGAAGTTTTTATTAGCATATTTTTATTATTTAACACAAGCATTATTATTAATATTATTACAATTAACACTATCATCATTGGTTGTTCCGTCTTACCACAGGTCTATTCCTTATGTCATAGAACTTAGACCTCCAATGCACCCTGTCCTTTGCCTCCTACTCGAGCTCCCAGAATTTTCTGTTTTCCTTCATTTCAATTATAATATTATAATGGCATATTTTCATTATTTTACATACTTTACACAGTTTCTTTCAATTCCAATGGACCACTCAAAGTGTTTTCTGCTGCTGCTCGCAGTAACACTCAAAAATGGTAAAATAGTTTGGAATATATTTATTATAATTACTAGCAGTTTGACCCGTTCTTCGCATGAGTAAGTAGGGGCTTAGTTCACAAATAACTTGTACCATTGTGAAACTCTATAAGCTTCGCAACGGACACGTCTTCTTCTCTTAGTTATATATTACCACATGTCACGCTGAAGACGGCTGGTCTAGTCAGCGCTTCAACCTGACCTCCCAACCTTGTTGAGTGATGTCATGCCTGATCCTGTGTGGCCAAACATTGACGAGCATTACCGAATTGACTGTTTGGACGAAGAAGACTTCACCGAGGTCATTGGAGCCAGGATTATTGCATCAAGAGCCACTGATGCATGGTTGGCTTGCGCAGAGTGAAAATGGTCTATCGTTCTCCGACGCACTGAGATTGGATAGTTCTCTTGGCGATGCGCTGGGATCGAATAGATCTCTTGGCTCTGTACTGAGAACTTGTGTATAAATAACCCGTGTTTGAGGACTGAGATTGGTGGACCAATGGTGATTATATTCACGACGTACACTCGGCGTAGATTTATTCACGAGTTTTGATGAGTGATTTAATGAGTGCGCATGATTCACGGTGTTTTTTGTAACTGACAAATTTAATAGTTTGGAAGGCCATCTATGGCTGGATAACGTTCAACAAAGTAGCCTCTATTCTATACCGGACTATACTGTTTTAAACTATATTCATACTGATTGAAAATTAAAGGAACTTTTTTCGGGCCGACAACTTAAAAATATTTAAAAAATTTTAATAGTGATTCACTTACGATATATTCACGTCGATCCCATTGGTTAATGAATGGCTTGGCCAGCGGGTTGGTTCTAGGGACAGGATGCATCAATGGAACTACTCAATGAAGAAAGGGGTGAACTCAACGTTTCTATAAAAGTAAAAACTCCCCCAATCATTGTCTCAAACGTGGCAAGTATAATAATATCATTAATCTCCTTAAAAGAAACCTTAAGGAAAATTTCAAAGAATTTTGCATAGCGCACGGAATAAAGATAATTATGAGCTCTCTTGGGTACTACTCTAATTTGCTTAAATTGTTTAGTGAAAATTCCCTTGAGCACTTTACGAACATGTTTCAGAAGGACAATCCATTTGAATTGATTGTTAAGGGCCTTTGTTCCAGCAATCCCTGTGAGGATATAAGTTTGGAGCTTATCGGAATGAGATTAACACCCACGGATGTGTGACAGCTATACACAAATCTTTCTCACAAACTTTGACACTGAGGCTCCTCCCAATCTTTACTATGGATGTTGCAAATCTACAATGTCAGAGTTATAAGACATGCAATGGCTAGGATAGATCGTGGTACTACAGTTTCATAGATTCCAGCATTTTGGTCACTCAAAAAACTATTGTGAACAGACCACACGCTGTTTAAAATGTCGAGGACCACATATAATGACTGATTGTCCAAAAAAAGATAGGACCACAACAGCTCGTTGCATAAACTGTAAAGTGGAACATGCAGAAAACTACGGGAATTGTCTTGTACTTGTTAAGGGCGTTGATAAATTAAATCAGCAAATGGACATGCCTAGGTAGGGGGACAGGTGTGGTGGGCAAGAGGTAACAAATCCAAGTGCTCCTCTTAGTTTGATCTCACAGTATCGTATGAGGAATAGTACACCAGTAAAAACACATACACAATATCCCGGATTTGAACGGGTATCATACGCTCTGACAGCATTATATCTCCCCCGGAAGGTTAGAGAAGGAATTAGTAACACTAATGAAGTTTCATATTTAAGCGACCCTCTCCAAACCTTTGAATATGCCAACTTATTAGGCACCTTATAAAATACAGGGAGAGGTTGAAAAATAATCCAGACAAAACATCAAAGGTCCCGCTCCTACTGGAAGGAGTCACAGAATTTTTCGGGGATGTTAACTAATCAAAAACAGAACCCAGGAGAAATATTGAACGTGATGTTTTGGAACTAAAATAGACTCATTCAACAGGCTTATAAATTCAAACAATTGTTGGAAACCTATGGGGGGAGGGGGGGGGCATTTACCTAATCTGTGAGACTCATTAACAGAGTCAAAATGACTAACATTTTATTGGTATGATATTTACAGGATGACAGGCAGGGGTGGGAGTACTACAGTTTTGGGTAAAAATAATTAGAACCATCATCACACTGTTATTCTGGGTACTGGAAATATCTAAACAGCATAGATGGTAGTTTCCGCACCAAGGAGCAAGATATTGTTCAGGGAAATTTATAGGAGCCCTTTGATCTAAATCAGAGCTGAAGAACTAAAATTTCTCACTGCCAAAAAGAATATCTTTGCCGTGGGAGACCTGAACTGCATGAACACCAACTTTAATATTCACCTACAAACCAAGAGGGTCACACCCTAGCACCTCATGTGCCTTTAAAAAACCACCTCATTTTGGTGCCGAAGGAACCTACCTACTACCCTTCCAATTTCACTCCATTAATGGATGTGATCGACGTAGTCCTTACGGATATCGATCAGCAACCTGTAGGGTTTCAAACATTATCTGAGCTGGATTCTGATCACATCCCGGTCTCCTATCGGCTAACCCTGAAAACAAATACTAGAAATTCGTACATAAGAAGTAATATTCCAATCAGTGATTAGCACAAATTGAACCATAATTAGGATCTACCATCCAAAAGAAATGGGTTCAAACACTTCAAAAGGAAAATAAGAAAATAAAAATAACAATCGATAGAGTGGGCTGGGTGAGTGAAATTGTTATACCCGCTGGGTAAGCTAAATAACACCCAGCACACACAATTTGGGATAGATGAGGGCAAGTTCTCACGGCCGTCCTCAACGGCCGATAAACACAGCCCGGACGTTATACCATATTTGTGATTACCTCACATGAACTAACTCAGCTTAAAATTACCGAAGGATGATACTTATATAGAAAGAAGGAACGAATATCACCATCAACAGTAATTTATTATAATTTCCCAAAAAAGAGTCAGCAACAATGGATACAAGTATATTAACAATCATACTATATGCAACTTCTTTACAATATTTTCTTTTGGCGACTTCATACCACTAGCGCCAGCTTTAAGAGCAACCCTCATCGCTCGCTACAAGAAATAACAATTAGGCATGAAAACTAATACCCTATTATAATCTCAACCTAGGAATTAAACGTTAACTTCAACAATTACTAACACCTAGTCAATATACATTATTCACATTATTTTTACCAGCCCCGTAAGAATGGGGAACAATATACAATTAAACCTAGCTATTTGTGTGAGCTGAGGTTGATATTAGACAACAACTTTGCATTTAATTGACCAACAACTCTCATTAGTCATCATGACTCGGTTGCTATGGCAACTTCCCATCTATACATACCACGCGCTGAAGGCGCCCAGCAATTCATGTTCGGAGGCGAACATCCATATAATAACCTTACTAAACTTACCCTAACACAGTGAAATTTACATATAAACCTAGCAAAGTTTTATTAAGTTAAAGTCTACAGGCGATGTTTACGAATGACATAATTTATAAGTTGTTTTCCCTTTCTCCTTTTTTTTTATATATATATATATCTTTTACAGTCAATATCTATTAATCTAAGAAAAATAGTTTAAGTGATTCAGCCCAGAGAAAAATAAATTGAGATTTACATATATTATAAGACAACATAGTCTAATGCCAAATTCACCTATCTCTGACGAACAATTAATCAGAGCAAGGTTTTTTAGGAACGAGTCCATTTAAAATTAAAGCGCTAAACCTAACATGATAAATAGAGATAAAAATAGGAAACCAGTAACTATAACTTATACACAATTTAAATCTGTTACGCCCAAAATATAAAGTCCAAAAGGTTAGGCATCTCAACCCATTTATCTTTAATATTATTACGACGGTAAAAATCGTAAACCTTTCACAAAAATATTCCAATAGTTAGAGCAAAAGTCTCAAGTCCAGATATGTTATGCGTTCAGACAAGAGTAAAGTTTTAGTTTATACGTAGACATAGCTTGAAATGTCAATGAAAGCAAGTTTAAAACTTTTTGGATATTTACTAAGTAAAAATAATTGAAGTGCCTAAAAAGAATTTTGAAAAGTCAGACATTTAACCCAAAAGGAATTTAGCTTACATTGTAATTTTCGTCGCTATCGCCTATTCAAGCGACCTTCACAGCCAGCCCAAGAGTGGCTCACAATTCACATGGTCGATCTTTTATACGCACTAAAACACAGCTTGCAGAACATGGGGGGGGGACCAAAGAACGTAGATAGGGTGGAGAAGGTTCTAGGAGCCTCTCGGAGCTAGTAGAAGCCCGCTCGTAAACTTGGTGGAGTGTTACTTCTTTTCTTCTTATGGTCTTTGGGCAAGCAGACTCGGCGTGATGTATTCCAGCGGGCGCGCCTTTAGTATTACAAGGAAGGTCGTGATGGCCAGGTGTGTGATGATAAGTGGCTCGCAGTGTTTACATGAGCATGGCCGCGGACGTCTTCGTAGAATTGGGTAAGTTTGCAGTTTCCAGTATTGTAACATTAGCTAGCGGCTAATGTTACAAAATATCAAAACATCTTAAATATGGTTGTTCCGCACAATTTGGAGATCTATTTGACGAAATATGTCGACAACACTAACATCCTCCTTACGTCGATTCTGCTTGAAGCTCAACATGTGTCGACGACCAATGAAGTCCCTTAAGTCTTATTAAAGAGGGATCACCTGGACATGATATTCCTGATCGCTCAAAGTAAAAAAGCACGATATGAATTGCAGATGTCCCACTTGCCAATACATCGTGTAGAATACAATAAATTAATGGCCCTTGTTAATCTAAAAGCTAAAGCGTTAAAAATATCTCACTGGAATATGTATTATGTCAGAAACTGTTAACAGTAGGAAAACGTATGGAGAGTGACAAGCAGCTTAAGAGATCAAACTCAAACACAAAAACTCTAGCAATTTATGAACTATGCAGTCATGGACAAAGCCGAGACTATAGTTGAATCCCCGGAAGTCCAGTTCAAGGCAAACTTCAAGCCCTAGGATGAAAACATTTCGAGGAGATGAGGGGAGAAGTTAGGCTTTATCTCGTGGAGCCCATCCCTGAGCTGCCACACTCACTGACGAGAAACGAAGTCAACCAGATGATTAGAAATCTCAAGCCAAAGCAATTTCCAGGTGTGGATCGCGTCTCAAATGAGATGCTGTGCCACTCTCCTGAAAACATCATTATGTTGTTGAATAACACATTTTCTAAAGCAATAACGAAGAGCTACTTTCAGGAAGTTTGGAAAGTGGAGTATGTTATATCTATTCCTAAACCTGGCAGGGACCCTAAATTCTCGCAAAATAGAATACCAACCAACCTGTTGAACTGGCTTGGTAAAATATATGAACGATAATTTTTGAAAGATTAAAGTCTTAAGCCCAGGAAAACAAAATACTCCCTGACATTTAGTTTGGTTTCCGAAGGTGCCATTCTACGGTACGATCGTTCACCAGTCTTTTGGAGGTAACAACAGAGAGCTTCAACCTTAAGGAAATTACTTTACTGGTGCTCAAGAACGTGGAAAATACCTTTGACAAGGTTTGGAGGACTGGCCTTCTTCAAAGAACGGTCGACTTAAAGTTCTTTAATATATACATGATAGGGCAGAAACAATTAGACAATTAGTAACTTGAAAATTAATACTTGAATTGAAAAGAAATTATTCACTAGCTAAATAAAAGAAAACCACACACAATACACTTTCACTTTTTGAAGATAATGCCACTATGTAAGGTGAGCTCTAGTGAACGTCAGACAAACCTCAGCAAGTTTTCCATAATTTTCCTCAGAAAAAATCGTCTAATTGTTTCCACTCCACGCATTACATCCATACAGTAAGGAACTATCTCTACGAATGATATTTTGTGTTAAAGTGGATGTGAAGAGATCGTATCTGTATGTTATTGAAGCAGGAATGCCACAGGGCTTTGCTTTATCTTATTTTTTTGTACAGTATATGCGTCGCCAATGTTCCCACGATTCCTAAAATTAATATTTGACCAAAATTAACATTTACCTGTCATTTTTCTTAAACAGAGTAGTAAGAAATTAAATTTTACAAAAATATTCCAAGTTTCAAAGATTTGAGGCACTGTATTGGAACGCGCCATTTTGTAATATATGTAAATAATAAAAAATAAAAGTTTTAATTCGGTTTAATCCACCGTGAAAACCATTTAATTGTTTCTATTAGATTTAATCTTAGTAAAAATACTTGTCAATTCTATTATAGTATTAAAATAGTTTTATTTTTTACTTTGCAGCATTTTTTAAAAACAAAATAGATGATTTATTATTAAAAAGTAATTAGGTTGAGTTTTTTTATAAATACACATATTTTTTATGTTCTGAAACCCTTTAATAGACTGTTGAATAATCACTTAAATACAACATAATTTAGTTTTATTGACTTTGACAATTTAAATTAAATCTCCTTTTCATGTGAATGTTGTCAGATATGTCATATGGCATGAAAAAAACGCAGTGATAAACTTTCAATACTTGAGTAATGTTCCGTAAATTTATTATTCACAGTTTTCTCTAAATGTTTTATATAAAACCAAGAAAATGTAAATAAAATGTTATGTTGCTAATTTTGTTACTAGTATTTGTTTGTGAAACACTTTATAGGAAATAATAAGACTAGATAAAACGAAGAACTGAATTACATAAAATATTTTAAACACTTACTATGGTTATTTAAATACTAAAACGAATAGTAAAAGCTTTTCAATTCAATTTGGTAGGCCTAATTCAGTTAGCTTTCTCTAAAATGTATTATTAAATTAATATTGCAATGTGTGTGTGAAATGTCTCTAATGTGTGTCCTTTAAGAGAATAATTTTGTTTAAAAAGCGATCAAGATTTTTGTAGATTTTAAAGAACATGATCCAGGATAAATGTATTGAAATTTGTAATGTGCTTATAGAACTTTATAAAAAGGTTTTTTTCTCACTGTTAAGAGTTTCAAAATAAATTCGGTAGATTTGTATATTTTTATTAGTTTTACTTTTATATGTTGTTGTTTATTAAACTAAGCCTTAATTCATAATATCCCACTTATGGGAAATCAGAATTAACCTTGGATCAACTTATTTGACAATAATTATTGTTAAATAAGTTAATCCAAGGTTAACTTTATATTGTAGTTAGGGAACCAATGGATTGAATCACAAAGTTTCTCTTGATATATGTGAACACACAGTTTTATACTGTCATTGCTATATTTTAATGATACTAAATATAAAGATTGACGAATCGCTCTCAATATTTGTAAAGCAAACACCGCTATTAGTCATATTTGTAAGCCAAGTCTTTTCCCTATTGTGGATGTCAATATTTTTATTAGTGACGCCAATATGCTTATATTTTTCTAACAGTTCTGAGGTCTAATAAAGAGATGTGCTCCAGTTTTATTTAAAAACAAACATGGAATGAGAAAAACAATTCATTGTGGATAAGTTCAAATATCAAATCTAGGATTAACTTAAGGATATAGTAAGTTACTGTAACCAACATAATACTAAACATTCAGCACAGTGTTATGCAGTGGTTTCCAGATTTTGGCCGAGATATTGCAGATGGTTATAAATGTTGGAATAATAAATTTTATTTTTTATTGATACAGTTTATAGTTTAAGTTTACAAAGTAATACAGAAGAGCCCAATGGACTAACTACGTTTATAAATGAATGACTATGAGCATTGAGCTAGCCTCTATAGTATAAAAATCAACGAGATTGATTATCTTTCGTAAATATTAGGTGCTAATGAAGCGGTTATAAAGCGTTTCTACTAATATCCAATCAGACTAAGCCACTCATGAAGAACTGATAAAAGCTCTTTTGGGTAGCTTTAGAAAAGCTTACTCTTAATTTTAGCCAAAAGAAATAATTAAATATATAATTATTTTTATTGTAAGTTTGTAACACATTAAACTATTCAAAGTTGAATTATCGTTTAATATTCTAAACATAAAATATATTAAGTTCTTGCACTATTTATGATATTAGCAGAAGAGTAAATTAAATATAACAAAGTGACCTCGCGTGAGCGCACTATTCACTGAAAAAGAAGTGCACGATTATTTCTGGCATTGCCTGAAACGTAAGTAGCAAACTGTGTTCGTCACTTGAGTCTGTAGCCATATTTCATCATTTTTCAAGGAGGGTCGGCCTTTTTTTAAGGTTTTGTTTTTATTCATTCTTATATGTTATATACTTGAATTACAATGCCTACTTTACTTATAGTTTTGGTTTTTCGCTTACTTATTGGTCGCATCTTTAATTTTCCAGATTTGGTGGGTCTCGTCGAGATTCCACCCCATTCGTTTTCAAGCATCTGTTCTGCGTCGATTTTTTATTATCGCGAGTTTGCTTCCGTCCATTGGGCGTTACCATTTTATATGACTTTACTTCCATGCAGAGGTAAGAATTTATTTTTATTTTTAGTCTAGTCATCTTCGTCACACGAGCGATCTATAATTAGGCTAGACCATGTAGCAATATCCTTGCAAAATATCCCCACCTATTTTTGGTCATGATTCTAAATTCATTATTATGCCTCTCAAAGTCTATTATAAACATTTTTAAAACTAACATTAGTTAAAAATGAAACATTTAAAAGTACCTTTCTGCAATCCTTGTAAATAAAGTAACCTTCATGGAATAAGCATGGGTCCTCAAAATGGTCTATAAATACCTCTTGTTTGTGCATTTATTTATATGTACACGAGTTTGGTCACATTTCTTTTTGGGGATGGTCAGTGTGCACACCATGCTCTTGATTTTGTACACTTTATTCTCATAATGTAATAGAGCACTTGTAACCTTTAATGTGATTCCCTGTATGATGTTAAGAGTGTAGAATGCCTTAACTGTTCCATTTTAAGCCATTTATTTCTTAAAATATCAAAAATATCAAAGCTGTACATTATTACAAACATTAAAACACGCAGAATTGATTTGAACCAAAAAAGAAACAGACACTTTTATTGAATATTAAAAAAGTTCCACTCACCTAAGCGACAGATATTTTTCGGCTGTCCTAGAATAATGTGAACATATTACACTAAACACCAAACATTTTACCATATTTGTGAAGGTGTAAAAACTGTCTATGATGATCACAACTAACTTTACATCATAGTAAATTCAACTTCAAACAATTTAACTTGTAGGTGATCACAAGTATCTATACCGGTCAAATTATAGAAAAGGTAGGCCTTAAACATAATATTGATGATGTCATTGGAATAAAACTAGTTTATAATAATTATTATGACATTCTATCGAGCTTAACCTAACCATTTAAATGTAAATAAATTAAATTTATAATTATAGATAAAATAAACGATTCACTTTGATATGAACGTGGGTGATACATATACAATACCGCCATAGTCGTTTTAGTGTGCACTGCGCAAAATCATGAGAGTTAACGCAAATCATCATGGGATATCATCCATCCAGTGCACAGAATCAAAGAAAAGTCATACGTCATCAATATTCACATTTTGAAAAAGATTTGGGCGATGTGTTGTCGAGTTTTATTTAAATATAGGCCCAGTATGTAATAAAATTGTAATTTTTTTTTAATCTTGGTGTTATTTGAATCTAAGTACTATAGTGTGCAGAATAAAGTGAATAAAATATCAACACACGGTACCATTTCAGGGGTGACCTGGTGGTCTAGGGGTAAGGTGTCAGACTTCTTTGCTGGCGGCCGGGGTTCAATCCTCGGTCCCGGCACAGATTTATCTGA
>CABFVZ010005615.1:5181-19052 GCA_902151445.1 Timema monikensis
AATGTGTGGAATGCCAGGCCGCCACCGTGGTTCGGATTCCACGTTAAACTGTAGGTCCTTCATTTCATCTCACAATCACCCTACCATTACACATTAGCGTAAGTGCGTATAACCCGAACGGGTAGTAAGACGTGGTGCTAATAATAATAATAATAATAATAATAATAATAATAATAATAATAATAATAATAATTTGTATCTTTAATAGTACTACAACCATACAATGAGATGTTATTTCGTATCTCAAATAGTTGCAGAGAAATGATGAAAATTGGAAAAATTGGAAAATTTCCTCACCCTCAAAGTAATTTTCGTGACAAAATGAGAATTTTCATCTTGTTTATAACTATCAACAGTATCGAGATATTAAATTTAATCAAAATTTTAGAGCGAGTTTTGAGAAAAATTAGTTTTCTCCTTTTGCTTTCAGTAAACTACCCTTAAATTTAGGGTTATATATCTAATTTAAAAAACCCTCGGGGTAGGGGGGATTTATGAAAGCCCCAAATACCAAGTTTTAGCACAATCAGTCAAATAGTTTCGGCTCTAGCCAAGGTACAGACAGACAGACAGACGACATTGCGAAAACAACTTTTTTTTCTTCAGGAAGTCATGAAACGTTGACATTTATTAAAATCTTTAGTTATATTTTTTGAGGATTACAATAATTTCTCTCCGAGGTGTCATAGAAAAGTAAAAATACGACAAAACTGAAAAAAACTAATTTTATATAAATAAATAAATATCTAATTGATTCCAATTTTGCTATGGCCAAGTTTTGTGATCATGTAGACCTGAATAATAGGTCATGCGATAAACTCCTTTGGATGGTATATTTTGAGTCTGAGATAGTTTTATTGATACAATACCCCTCGGGTAGAGAAAGTATTGTGATCGTAAAATAAATTGAGCTTGAAATTTTGATGGATGTTATGTTCCATGACTCCCTGAACTTGATAAAGTATATGTTGTAGAGTTAACATACACAATTACAGATTCTAGTTTATTTATATGACATACTTGAAATATTAAACAAGCAATAAAATAAAGGATTGTGTGGTTGTGACCCGGTGAAACTTATTAACATTGGTAAGGGTAGTTTTAGAGTTTTATGGCACGTTAGCACAATAAAAGTAGTTACTAATTAGCGACAGGTAGTGGATGAATGTGTAGAACACGCGAGTGGTGAGGCAAAACCTACCGGTTTTTACTATCCTTCAATGTCACGTGAGTACTGCTACACATTATAAAAATTCACCCTCTTCATTAGAATTGTTTAAGGGGGTCTTACTATCAAGGAGCTGAACCTTTCACCAATAATACAATATTTTTTTAAATTCATGTTAAACGCTCCTGATAGAGGAAGAAAGCGAAGGTATTAATCTAAAAGTACATACATTGAAGCTAGTGAATTCTTTTTTTCTGTTATCAAACCTTCAATTAAATAATATGTTGGTACAATACTTTTGAGTAGATAAAATGGTAATAAGCATATAAAATGTCATTATATTGGCTTTCTTTACCCTATTACCATTTGTGGTTTATTACAGAACTATTACAGGTATCTATTCTAATTTACAGTACAGTCTTAATTTGTTTAATTCGGTGGTTTCCATTTTATTTTTATTTTTTTGCAGAATTCAACCCCCATTTTTATCTTTAAGATCATCGCTACCCCTTGACAGCCTACAAGCGTTCATATCCTAGTTTTTAAATTAGTATATCTAACGAATCTTACTGCCCGCCCGGGCTACTCGCATTTAATTACACGTGTGGGTAGGTATAATTGAGAGAAAATGTACTTTTATTTGCGTAGAGGGAGAGAAGGGGAAACCGTTTAGTAAACAAACATCATCTCCAGTAACTCCCGGTAGGAATTTTAATCCTGAGCCCATCACTTACATACCAAGCAAGTGGAACACATGAGATTAATAGCGTTAATCTCATGTGTTCCACTTGCTTGTGCAATGACTCTACTAATTAGAGTAAGATTTCTCAATAAAGAGAATCAACGAACCCAGTGGATGTTTTGGAAGTTATGCCAGCAGCATCACTTGACCAAACACGAGAGTGCTACAGAGAAATAAGTCAGCAAACAACTGTCAGAGTTTGGTAACCAGAAAGAAACTAGAAAGAAACCTGGCCGTTTTCTTATCATTTGAACCGCTAAAATTTCTATTTAAATTTTGCACCTTCCTATAATAATTATAATCACGTTAAAACGTAAACATAAAGATAACCTCAATAAGCACTGTGACCCCACCCGAAATATGCCCCCAGGATGGAAACCATTTAGTTAATAATAACTTAAACAACAGCAACTGAGATATCCTTAAGCGTTATAAATAAATATATAAAAAACATGCAACCGTAATTAAATCCCTACTCATACACAGGGCCGTAACTATAAATTATTGTTTAAGGGGGAATGGGGAAAGGCGTGTTCAATAGGGTTGGCTAGTTTGAAAGTTCCTCAACAGGAGATCTTTAGGAATGAACATTAAATCTCTCTTGAAATGGTTTAAAGATTTAAAAAAACATAATTTTGTTTGTAGGTGTTAATTTTATAAGGAATGTGGGGAATGCCAGGTCGCCACCGTGGTTCGGATTCCACGTTAAACTGTAGGTCCTTCATTTCATCTCACAATCACCCTACCAAATTAGCGTAAGTGCGTATAACCCGAACGGGTAGTAAGACGCGGTGCTAATAATAATAATAATAATAATAATAATAATAATAATTTTATAAGAATCCATTAAGTTACTAACCTAGGCAATGATCAATCAAACTCTTAAAGGATGTTTGAATCTCCATACCACCTCCCCCCTTCTTGTCCTTACAGGGTTCTCTCTTATCATGCATTTATGGTTATAAGGTTTTAAAACAATTAAAACTCTGTCATTTTAACATTTAAAATAAAATATTTACATCCGCTCATGAGGCGGGGTAGTCTGAGACGTCATTCTTGAAATTGACTGGAGTGCGATGATGGGGAGCTTGGGGTTAGAACCCCGGTCGGATGTATTGAGGTTTTTTAAAAAAGAGATAGATTTCCAGACTCACTTTACGCAAACGTGGGCTACAATTCCTCTATTTTTAAGCACCTCATCTTACTAACCGTTCGGGGTATAGCTTATGTACTAATTACGCTAATGGTTTTAGTGATTAAGAAGGAGGCTATATTTAGAGGAAGTGTACCCGCATTTTCATATAGGGAGAGTGGAAAACAATTTTGGGAGAAACCTAGTACACCCGACCGATATTCGAATCTCGAGCTCTCCAGCTTAACGCAGTCTAGTCCAACACTAAAGTAGCGCCAACGAAGCGGGTTCCTCTACATTCCACCTCCCTCCTCCCTAGCACATTATCGGCATTAGTGTATTTTGTATGCGTAAAACCCGAACGTTTGTTAGACATGGTGCTAAAAATATATATAATTATATTTACATTTTATATTAGGTAATCTTATTACTATGGTTGTAATAATTACTCTCTCACCTTGACTTTTCTCTCAGACCCTCTCCAAGTAAAATAAGCACTAAACAACCAAAAACAAAATAGTTGCCGTTCATACGATGCCTTTTGTTCTGCTTCCCGTCAACAGATTTCACCTGAATGTTGAATTTACGACGCCATAAAAAAAACGTAATATTTCCAACACGAGTTTTATAAGCTCCCGACAAGCGCTTTGCAATGAGTCGTCAGTTCAGTAGCTCTGAATGTTACGGCTGAAACATACAGATTATACTGAATGGAACTAAACTTGACAGAAACATGGGGAGGCGGGGAGGAGATGGGCGCGACTTCACTACTTCCCCCTTTCATTTATCAGAGTGTCTTTCTATCCCTCTGTCCCTGTTTTTGTAGCTCTCTCTCTCTCTCTCTTCCAATATAATGCCACACACTCATCTAGTGGGGGCCCCACCACCTACAGCGTCCCATTTCCCCCCCCCCCTTCCTCCCCCACCCTGAGCCCATTTTACAATCTTTCCCACCCCTCTGTTTCATCAAAAAGTGTTTTTTCCCCCTTCGAATCCTTTGTTCGGTATGTATGGAGTCTCATCAACAGCATTTTAAAGGCGAGTGTTATTGTTTTTTTATGAGACGTGGTTTTGTTGCAAGGTCATGAAAACCATTAGTGTCATGTTGCTCTTGGTTGTAAATAATAGGTAGAGAGTAACATATAGGGTTGGTTCCTGATTGCAAACAGGGATAGATTCGTCTAGATTACAAACACACCTAAAACGTTATGACCACCTAAATATCACGTGTGTACAGATTGGTAACAAGTAAAAGAGTAACTGGCGGGAATTCCTCCGTGAGGGCTGTGGCCCGCCCGGGGGGGCACCCGCCGTCCGCCAAGACTTTCCACCTAACCTATCCTAGCCTAACTTTACCTTGCCTAACCTAAGAATACTCATGTATGTGGTATTGTTAAATTTAAACTGACAAGGCTGAAAGGCTGCACAACTGCTAGGTGCCCGTGGTTCGCCCCTAATGTCAAATTAGGGATGGGATGGCATAACAAATACAGCTTGTCTGAAATCTGGAATCCTCCTCATATGTCAAAAGTAGATAATCCTTTACAGGAACCCACTTGTTCACAATATGGAATCCTCCTCATATGTCAAAAGCAGATAATCCTCTCCAGGTACCCACTTGTTCACAATCCGAACGACACCCTAAATAATTGGGTTTATAGTAAGAAATGATCAGTATTAAATAGTATTAGGCTATCACTTTCTTGAAAAAACATTTAAAACATACAATAACAGGCCCGTACCTATATATATATTTATTTTTGGGGACGACCTGTGAGGTTTCTTAATAGAAAGTGCCAATCAAATATTTTAATATTAAATATTTCTTCGAGCAATCTAAAGTGTTTGAAAATATAATTGGCGTTGTAGGTTATATTAATGTCATAATACTTCAATAATTTACTAGCCTAGGCTTTGAGGGCGATTAATAAACATGATTACTACTAATAATATCAATAAGTAAGGGTTTCTGTCTCCAACAGAAGAAATTTATGATTTCACGCAAAGACTGTTCTCTATTGTTTTGATAAATATATATATATATATATATATATATAGTCTATATATCAACAAGAAGTAGCGCAATTTGTGTCCATAGATCTACTAGGTTATCGGAATTCATTCTTTTTTCAAGTTTCAATTTTTTTTCTTAAAGATGACATGATACATAATTATCGTCCAAACCCTAATTTCACCTCTAATACTATTGTAAAAATTTGGCCAATTTACAATACACTTTTATTTATAGCCACAAGATGCAGTAATGTTATTACTTAGTCGATTCAAGAGTTTGATAGGTAGATCGGTTGTATTAAAATATTACTGTTTAGACAATTTACACAATATTGACATGAAAGTTAAAATATTTTGACTTGTTTCTTAGTTATTTATGACTCAAGAGCCCATCTCACGACTGATTAACCGGGTTATCAGCTTGTATAATATTAATCTCAAACCAGAAATTGCATTGAAGTATGGTTATCCGCATTCTTCATTTGACTACAGAGAAATTGGGTTCAATTAAATAAATTTTTTATATTTTTGTGTCGCATTTTTAAAAAATTTGTCGGATATATTCCTCGGTGTCAATTCCTATGTTTTTTTTAAAAGCTAGTCAGAGCTTTATCATCTACCTAAGTTTTGTGTTATTCATGGGGTGAGACAGAATATTATCTTATCTTGTTTACGAAGATAAAATGCATGTTTGTTTGTTTTTTGCACAAAGATAATAATGCTTTAGTATGTTATCTTGTAAATTGTATTTTAACTTCTAACGAAGAATTCTCAAACTTAAATTGGAACAAAAGTAATGGGGATAGGCGAGTTAAATTTATCTTAGAGGCGTTAACATCATAAATTTTATCAAACTTTAATATTGGGGTATCTCAGCTGTATTCTTTTAATTTAATTTTTTTTTTTCGGGGCAATCCTTAAGAGATAAATTTCTATATGACATAATTTTTATTCTAAGCTCAAACCTAACATGCTGGGAATACGATAAAGTTAACGTTCACATAATGCAAGGATGACGTAACATAAAGGATCCACTTGTGTTTATAAATGTAATTCATCACAATGCACTTAGATTAACGTTGGCGTGACGTTAACTTAATGTCAAAGTTATCCAAGAGAAAACTTTGACGTTACGTGAAATGTACCAAGTTTTTCTGCCAGCCAATCATGTTGCTATCAACGTTAACACGGCTATTTAGTACTTAATTTGTTTGTTTACTGTGTGCAGGAACCCACCATGATTGACATAGTTCGTGTCTCACGAACACCAAAACACACTTTATTTGGTAGCTTCAGTAGGCTTACCTTTTAAGCACGTGAAACCTAATCAGCCTTAACTGATCTAAATACTGTACTTGTTTACAAATAGACCAAATTAATTGGCTATGTGTTATTCAATTTTGACGTTATATCACCTTTATGTTAGGGCACGGCCATGCAGTGTTATTAAAAAATGGGAGATGCAAAGTTGCTCACGTTTGTAACCAAGTAATTGTCGCTAAGAAACAGACTGCGGCCAGCAAGAAATGGTGTCATTAATGACTCCAGAAGTTCCAGCCACCGAGGTGGAAAAGGCGGTGCCAAAAGGAGAAAGGATCGATACTCAGAGAAAGGACGAGCGATCCCGATGAAATATACAACAACTTAGAGGAAGTCCTCCAGTTCTCTCGGCTGGAGGAACACCACAGCCTGCACCTAGCCTTGCGTCATCTAGTAAGGTCAGGGCACGAGAAAGGTGCAACTATTACGTTCCCGACTATCAAGGCACTGGACCGTATCTTCCTTAAATCAGTCAATCTACCCACGGATACGTTGAGCCTGCTTACAAAAGTTTAAAAAAAAAGTATTCCTAAGAAGGAATGAGGAATTCAATACAGACAGACTATGCGAACAATGGTCACATGACCTTTGATTCGAAAGAGACGTGTCCCCATTGATACATCCTCACCTTTCACCCATAGAAGACCAATGAGGTAGCGAGGAGAGAAACTAGAACTAGAATCGGTCAGATAAATGGAATGAGGAGTGTGACTGTGCTACGAGATGAGATTCGGCAACGTGTGTCTGCAAGAGCCATACACGTTTAAGGAAAAAGTTACGCACATGCAAATGACTAATAGAGTCATAACCTCTGGTGGGGAGCCTATGAGTGTCATTATTGTGTTCAACAGGCACGTAACAGTGACTAAAATAAACCAGTTCTGTAACGAAACGGTGATATGTGTGGAACTGAGACCTATGGTCGGTAGGTGTATATTGACTGATAACTAGTTTCAGCAACAGTACGGCTTTAGGAAGGGTAGGTCAGTAGAGGATGCAATAGGTAAGGCCACGAGTCTCATCGATAACTCAGAAGAAAAATACTCCATAGGGATGTATATGTAAAGACAAAGTCAGTAATGAATGGATGCTGAATTAGTGTGGTTTGAAAAGGATTTCAATAAGTCATTGTGAAAAAAAGCGTCTGACGTTGGTTTGGGCATGTTTATAAGATAAGTGTGGATTGAGTGACGAAGAAAATATATGAAGGTAGATTGTGTGATCAAAAGGAATGGGTAGTCCATGTAAGACGTGGTTAAATGTTCTTGACAAGTGTGTGAAAAAGAGAAATTAAGAGTTTTAAGAATAAAAGAGCATATATGATTCGGTGTTTGGATGTTGATTTAGCGAAGGGAGTACCTATGCAAGGATAGGGAAGTTTGGAGAAAGTTAGTGAGGATGGATTAAGTAAGGAGTTGTTTTATTTAGCTATATGAGCAGTTTCTTGACTACCCCGTAAGGGAACGGTGTTGTTACCGCCCACTCTACCCACCCCAAACACGTAAACAAAAAAATATAAATAGGTTCTTAACACTATCTTGAATATTATACAGTATACTCACAATATACTTTAAGAAAAGAGTATTAGTAGGTTTATCGTTTGAAAGAGAAATCTAATCATCGGTTTTTATCTGGTATCTCGCGAATCATTGACTGTTCTATAAACAATATGGCCAATCATTTAATCTGTCTTCACTCATGGTGTTTATTAAGTAGGATTTGATTACTGGCCTTCCTTTGTTTTTAATGTCAAACTTTTCTTCTAATGATAAATAATCTAAATTCAGTTTTTTAATATCGGGAACTTTTATTATTCACTAAAGTAATCGAAAACACGAGCGAAAACGCGTCACACACACTAAGCAAATCAACGACTTTCCTTATCTATGAGCCAGACAGCCGACTGCAGCTGGTAGCAGACCACACTTTAGGTCAGCCCCAAATCTTGTGAAGGTCAAAGAAAGTGATGTCAAGTTGTCATGGCAACCACTCTGTCCTCATGCACGGCTCGGGGGCGCTCCTGAATAAGTCCAGCCAGCACAGAGCACATGTGAACATATGAGCGCTTCATGTCATACGCTGGCACGATTATGGTTTTGCTAATTTCTTCAATAAAGCAGGGGGAAAAAATATAACGATTTTTTAGATTGTTTTATGAATTTCACTATGTAACGAAATAAATTGTTTGAATTTCATAATGTTTTGTTTCTCATTTTGCTTTATTTTGCAGTCTAGTCTATCGTGAGAGTAGCGCTAGACCACGCAGGCAACGAAGCGGGTCTCAAAGACTCTTACAAGCTTCCCCACATTCACAAATACTTTCTTTTTCCTTTTATTTTCGCTTTGTCTACCCAGCATTGTTGTCTCTAAGTAATGAACACAACCACATTTTTTTTTTTTTTGTAAATGTACATAAACATTATAATAAGGGTGACAAGCTATATAGGTAAGCCCCTACTGTATTTTACTGTTTTGAACATTAAATAGGGCAGTTTTCTTATCAACTTTTGGGGTGGTTTTAACCTCCAAACTGTCCCTCCCCCTCCCGGTCATGGTCTTGTCCATCACAGAATCTGCCTTAAGCTATGAATGAAGGATGACCTTAAAGACGGGACGATTCCTACATATCTCAGGGATGGAGCATCGGCACGTTAACTCAAAGGTCACGGGCTCAATTACCTTGCCCAGGTGTCATTTTTCAACTAATTTAAGTTAATTCAAATGCGTTCATGAATCTAGGTCCAAGGGACCTAGGTTCTATTCACGTGGAGGCTTTTTCGGATGAAATATCAATATGAGTTTGTCTTTTTACCGACCACCTGTGTGATCTAGCGGTCAGAGTTCCTGTCTACAGATCCAGAGGTGCCGGGTTTGATCTCAGGGGCTTCTAGAGGTTCTGTAAAGAAGTGGGTCTGGAACGGGGTTAACTCAGTCTCGTCAGTACAAATGAGGAGCCACTTGAATTAAAACGTAGTGGTTCCGGTCTAGAAAACTAAGAGTAACGGCCGTATGGTTCAATGTGCTGACCACATGACACCCTGTGTCCACAGAAGTAGGAACTTTCTTCCCACTCATTGGTCTTGGTGATGTTAGTACCCACTTCAGTGACCGCGTGGTCTAACGTGCTACTCTCGCAGTAGACTAGAATGCCGATGACGGGGAGATCGAGGTTCTAATCTTGGTCAGGTGTACTAAGGGTGGTTTAAAAAAAATCCGCTCTCCCTCCACGCAAATGCAGGTACACTTCCTCTAAATATATCCTTCTTAAACTCCAAAACCATTAGCGTAATTAGTACAGAAACGTATAACCCTAAAGGATCGTAAGACGCAGTGGTAAACAAAATAGGTGCTAGGTTTTTAAGCCATGACGTTTATAGAATGCTACCCAGATCGGTGGCGTAGTTAGCTAACGCACTAGTTTCGTGTTGAACTAGACTGCCAACTATGGGGAAATCATTATTA
The DNA here is from genome assembly GCA_902151445.1 of Timema monikensis. NCBI lineage: Eukaryota > Metazoa > Arthropoda > Insecta > Phasmatodea > Timematidae > Timema > Timema monikensis. The sequence goes on from CABFVZ010005615.1 coordinate 15,019, forward strand.
TCATTATTATTAGCACCGCGTCTTACTACCCGTTCGGGTTATACGCACTTACGATTATGTGTAATGGTAGGGTGATTGTGAGATGAAATGGAGGACCTACAGTTTAACGTGGAATCCGAAACACGGTGGAGGCCTGGCATTCCTCACATTCACAAGATGTCTTGTCAGAGGTGAAGGAAGGGTTTGGTAATCAGATAAATCTTTGCCGGGACCGAGGATTGAACCATGGGGAAATCGAGGTTTGAATCTCGCTTGGGTGAATTGAGTTTTTTTTTTTTTCTAAATGGTTTTCTACTCTCCCTCCCCGCAAATATGGGTTCACTTCCTCTTCATTCAACCTTCCCAATTCCTAAACTATTAGCGTAATTATTACTTAAGCGTATAACCCGAACTGGTAGTAAGACGCTGTGCAAAATTAATTATAGAATGTTCCGCACGTTAAACAACTAACCAATAAAACAAAGTTTGTTCATAAGATAATTAGCCCCTCTCAACCAACTAATATAAGCCAAACCTATTCTGGCTAGTTACTTGTAACATAACTGCTGACGCCCTAAGGGGGATATCCCGAAGAGGAAACTATTGACTAATCTGCTTTCCATGGCTTTACCGCAACTATTCTTCCCCTCCTACCACGTTGACCGTCCAAGGCTAGGAACCGGTCTCGCTGCCAGCATCATATCATCATCGCTATCCTCAGTGCATGTCAGATGAATGGAGCATCAACACTTTCAAGATTTACTATTCTTATTCAGATAAAATATTAAAATATATTAGTTTGTTTGATTCTGTGTACAACAAGGACCGGTAAAACTTTAGTTTGATTCCCAAAAAATTATTTGTGTGAATATATTTTTATTTTTTTTATTATGTTAATTTATCTTGAATAGAGTTCACGTAACGGATGTGGTCGACACTGTGTTTTTCGGACCACAACCAAACAACTGACAGATATTTCTCATCAGAGTAATGTTTATCTAGCGTTTGTACAACTCAACATGTTCCCAAGAATGTTGATATTCAGCTCTGTGATGATTTTCTTCGGGTCCGATGTCATCACACTTGGTAAAACGGATTCTGGTAAGGTTATTATTTGAGATAATTAAGTTATGTGTATTCCATATCGTGTGTTTTATTTATTCATATACTTTAGAATATGCGTGAATCTGACACATTAGCTCAGTTTGTAGCTTGTCTGTTTACTGCGCTGAGGGTCCATGTTCGATTCCCCACATGGTAGAAAAATCTATCATTGTTGAACTGTGGGCTTACCTTTTCGCAGTGATAAACTAACAACTGGGGACTGGATGATGTTCCTGTCCTAGTCTTAAGTTTGATTATAACGCATATGAAGCTATGTCAGGCCTAGCAAGCCGATAGTGGAAAATGTATGGCTTGAATAAAAAACTGTCCCAAGCCATAGGCTGGAAACATTAATGGATGTAAAGGAAAGATCCTTTTCCTACTACTTTTACCCTGAAATTTTGTCCAGGCTATGACCTTGATTAAATGTTATTTAATTCAAGAGTATTTAAAATTTAGCAGTTTTGTGTTTTAAAGAGTCCTAAGGTATAGTTGCAATAATATTAAAATCTAATTTATTTAGATTATTTGCAAGCAAATATAATTATACACTAATAAACAAATTATGAATATGGTAGTGTAGTAAAATACTTATCAGGTGTCCTAGCATTCACAGAGATTACCCCAGGTACAGTAGCCCCATGGCTTCTTTGGTGCTGACTGACAGCTCACAGTTGACAACTGAAGGCTTTGAAAAGTTACCAGACCAAATTATGTATCCCTACGCCGAACCATATGATCTTCAAAAACATGTGTTTAGCAGCTGTCACTTCTGACAGTTTACATTTAGGTATTTAGGTGAGAAGTCAGCTGTGAGCTGCCAGCCAGCACCAAAGAAGTCACGGGGCTACTGTATAAACTCCTTGAATGCAATGTTGTTGCAGTTTCTGAGGTAACGTATCGACAGTGTTTCTCTGGCGCTTGGAAGTGTGTGGACATCTCTCAATGTCCTGCAACATCCGACAAGTTCCACCAAGTGGTAGACAAGCAGAGTGCTAGGGAGCTATTCTCTATGTATGCGTGTGGCATAAGAGATGGTGTCTTACAGGTTTGCTGCCACTCCAGCTTTATCAAGTCGGCTTCATTGGACAGGTAAGGGCCCACTATTTTACCATTATTAGAAATATAAAGTTGGAATCTGCAAGCTTAAGAGCGTTCATCACATGCCAATCAACTCTGTGATACAGTCGGATAGAAATCGTACGTTTACACGAAAACTATTGCACGTGGATAATTTCTGATTGAATATTAATGAAGATAAAGAGTTCATAGAAGTTTTTAATACAGAATATTGTTTAAATATTAAATTTTGTTTAAAAAAAATTGCATTGAAAGGGCCGTTTTTGACCATTTTTAGAATGGCTTCACAGATACGCATTGTGCTGTTGTTATTTACAAGAAACTTTGTCGCTCTGTCCCCCATCGTCACCGCGGAAAATTTCGAGTAATAATTCAAATACGAATGCACTTCACACATTTCTGGCATAGCGTAGATCTTTTCTTTTCCCTTTTACTCCCATAACTCGTGCATGCACAAACAAACGCAGATGCATGCTGGGAGTTTTGTTGCCTCTGCTATGATGAACGATCTTAAAAGCAGTTATTCTCATTCCCCTCTTGTTATGACTCCATATAATACAACTATCGGTGACATTGTTCGGTAAAAATCCGTGTCATAACTTCCTTTGGTATGGAAGTACTCCGCGCAAAAACTGTTACAAGCTACCGCAATCATTTTTGCGGCCAGCCTGTATACAACCGTAGGAGCTCAGCAAATGAATTGAGGCCGGAACGGAGTTGATAATGTTTTTAAAATTATGGTAGTACTAGTCATAGATCGTATAGTGGATGCATTGTGTAGTCCTAAGTAGTTAAATCAATAATAAAAGTATGTATTTTAACAACTATTTACCGAATCTAATTTCTTCTATTATTTATTAAAATCGATAGAGTGAAAATATCCGTCAACAAATATATCAACTATTGTTGTTTATGGTGCCAAATCCTTTTCTCCGTCAAAGAAGACTAATTTATTAATTAAATGTAACTGTCAATTAATATTTAATACTGCGTGAGGTTTGTCCATTATATTTATTTGGAGCAACCGAAAACATGACTCTTGAATCCCGAGTCACAAATGAGAGTGTGTGACTCAAGAGAGTTGGAAAGAGAGTGACGAGTCTTTCCTCACCCGATTAATATGAAATTTTAAAATGGCCCAGGAAAACACTCTCATTGGTCACATTCTTTCGACATGGACCAATGAACTGTCCTACAGAACCGTTGAAACTAGTGAAAACTATATGCTTTGATTATTTTAGTATGGATTTTTTTTATCAAACAGCCTTTGACGTGAGCAAATCTATTTTAAACAAGGGCCATAAATGACTAGATCTCTGTAGGAGGGAGGATGAAGGCAAATTTGTAAATATAAAAAAAACATTAGTATGATCACGGCGTAGAAGTGGAAAAATTACTTGTAGAAAACTACATAAAATGCATCCAATTAGGAATTGAAGCAACACCTTTCTGCCAACAACGATCAAGATCAACGTGAGTCCAATAACATAGACAACTCTGTCATCAGTACTAGTAGTTTTGTTTTTAATCTTTCTCTGTGGATACACCTATCTATTGAATTCAAGCTAGTAGCTGACAGTTTCAACTAGCAACCTGTCTCCAACTTATAGTTCATCACATAGTAGTATTAATTATATATAGGTGACCTGGTGGTCTTGGGGTAAGGTGTCAGACTTCTGTGCTGGCGGCCGGGGTTCAATCCTCGGTCTCGACACAGATTTATCTGATTACCAAACCCTTCCTTCACCTCTGACAAGACATCTTGTGAATGTGGGGAATGCCAGGCCTCCACCGTGGTTCGGATTCCACGTTAAACTGTAGGTCCTTCATTTCATCTCACAATCACCCTAACATTACACATTAGCGTAAGT
>CABFVZ010005616.1:4568-21333 GCA_902151445.1 Timema monikensis
AAAAAAAAAATGAACCGTGAAACCTCAAATTTGCAGACTGAATGTGTATGGCGTGAGGTATTCCCAGAGTTGTAAGGGGTAATTCAACACCATGGTCACCCTGTCCTGCCCCTTGACTTGGTGCGAGGACACGCGACACTAGCTCTACAACTAGACTGCTGGAGATATTTTAATTAGATTCAAACAAAAACACGTAGCAAAGCTTCCTCCTAGCAAATTATTTTGTTTTAAAGTGAATTAGTTTCTTACCACGTCAGCGCCGAAGTTAAAAAAGTCACTGCTATCACTGGCGGGGGGAAGGGGGGGTATTGTTACCGGTGTAGGGGGTGAGGACAGTCGGGGTGCTTACCCCCCCCCTTCCTCCCGCCAGACAATATTTACCCTGCATCTGCCACTCTCTACCTTCGCACTTTAGGAAGACGAGGACTAAAGAAAAGTTTATTGAAATTTAATTAAACATTTAAAACATATATCATACATATCCATTGAGAGCTCGTATTGAAAATTTAAATTAATTTTATATACTATATACAAAGATCTATCCTATCTTATAACTCTTTTATCTATATATTAAGGTTTCTCTTTATTTCTTTATGGGTTTATTTAGCTCTCTCTTTTATATATATATATGTGTATGTATATAATCTCTGTCCATTATTATACCACTATAAAGCCACACGGCTGACTCACTCACTGACATTAATGTTTACCCACTTCCAGATGAGCTAGAAACTTAAAATTTGGCAAACTTATAGCTTCTATCCTGTAACCAAAGGGAAAATTCCAAAAAGTTAAAATTTTTAAACCCCGAAAAAATTCAAAAATAGAAAATAGGAGCAAATTAAAGTCGGTGCGAACCTTTCTTTGGAGGTCTCTTGTGGTTAAACGGTAAGACCTATCAAAAAGCAGTTCCGGAATACATTAGTTTACATCCACTTGCAAAGAAAACCCACTGGGGGTTTGGGGGCGGAGCCCCCAACGAGCAAAGCGAGTGTGTGTGCGTGTGTGTATATATGTATATATATACACACACACACACACATAAGCACTATTGAATATCCAATTTTCATAAGAAGACACTTTTAAAACATACAAACAAATATATTGCGGTCAACTATGATAACATGCTACCATATTATTGTTATTTTATAATTATTGATAGTATATATCAAGCATCACAGCTTTAGATCACGTCACTTGACGTATGAAAACATGAAATTATATCTACTATTTTTCCTAGCTGTCAGATATGATTTTTCCTGTGAGAATTGGACCATAGTCGACCAAAGTATGGACACAGATGTGAACCTTGACTTAACACAACCTAACCTAACCTGGTCACACAAGACGATGGAAATTGTACTTTTTCACATATTTCACGTCTTACCACCCACCCACTACTATCCTTATATTCACATTAACACGGTAAGTATGAGGAAGGTAACGTTTAGAAGAAGAGTACATGCATTCGAACGGAGAAAAAGTGAAATAAACATTAATTATATATAATTCCACAAGCCTGAAATCGAAACTAGAACTTCTCCATCACCAACCAACCAGACAAGATGAGACCAACGCCTTTATCTGTTTGCCCACCCATTAAGACTATATGCATACATAGGTATGTGTTAATTTTTATCAAGAGGAGGGTAGAATATTGAAAAAATGTAACGCCATTTAAGTGGAGTGTGAGTGGATACAAATTTTTTTAAACAACCTCACTACACCCTGCCTTGATTCTAACCCCAACCTCTTCTTCATTAGAAATCCAGCGAGAGTAACGCCTCAAACCATACGTGCAAATTTTTTTGTTTTTACAAAGATAAGAGTTTATTTGTATTGAATTAAATTATGGAATTTTGTAATAATTTTCATACAATTGATTATTCCTTTTGAAATAATTCCAAACTTCCGTGGTGAAAAATAGCATAAAACAAAAGTGAAACGTGGTAGTTTGTAGCGAACGCTTTTATCAAGGACATATTAAAAGTGTGTACAGTATATTTAAAGATCTATGAAGATCATGTGGCATGTCATTTATATGATATGACTACTGCAATTAAAATTCCATAAAGACAATTAAAACAAGATAACAAGTACTAATATATTCTAATAAGATGTGGCAGGTATTAACGCATCGTGGATTTATGTTGCCGGGAGACGCCTCTAAGCTCCCAGGAAGATTGCCGCAGCGAACAATGCCAACACCGCGAGCTATTTCACATCTTGATCAAAGGACACACATCGAAGAAAAAGAAGATAATTGTCTCTGCTCGCCACACCCTTTTCCCCTTAGATCTCCTAATGTAGTTCAGTTCTGTTGCTATATAACGGATTACCTGCGAGTCACATTTTTGTATTAATTTACTGGAGGAAGAGGTACGACGTGAAACTTCAGCATCGAATAGGAATGCCAGGCCTCCACCGTGGTTCGGATTCCACGTTAAACTGTAGGTCCTTCATTTCATCTCACAATCACCCTACCATTACAACATTAGCGTAAGTGCGTATAACCCGAACGGGTAGTAAGACGCGGTGCTAATAATAATAATTCAGCTTCGAAGACTCTACTGGTGTCCACGATGTGTCAGGCATCGGTATCACCGCCACGTTGAAGAGGAAACCTCTTCTGAGACCAAACATCTGTATCTTGTTTAGAAACTACATTAGATTCTAAGCTCCGTTTCTATGTCCATCAAACATAATTTATTAGTCCAGATAGTCTGATGGTTATTTCCCACAAGGCTCAGTTTAAAAACGAGGGCTCTATGCTCTATTTATATAAATAGGACCAGGTGATTGTGTTTACCGAGTCCATGAATCTTTGATTTCATTTCCTTAAGTCCTTGAAGACATTATTTTATTTATCAGGAAATGATTTTGACACCCTAAACGGTATGATCATGTTTAGGATATCTTTATGGCAACAATCAGATTATCTAACATTTTCTTCATGAACCTAGACAGGTCAGCGACCAATTGCAGTCATGATTGACCCCCTTTTTGTGTAGTTATTTACGGTGCATAACCTGTGGAAGCACTACTGTAGATTGAAGTAATGGCCCGCGTGGATAATACTTTGTTCCGGCCCCTACAGGTGACATGTATATAAGTGTTCAAAGATAGTTTGTACTAGTAATTGTGTGCCCTGGCAATAGGTAAATCTATAAATTTACTATTGATTGTCCTGGCAGTACTAAATAAGAAATGACCAGCCATTATAAGATCACTTTGTAGATGCCTGATTGTTAGTCATCTATTATTTGTAAAATGGAAGCTCCTCTTATAGGAAATTATTCTTAGGTTTTCGTAACATTCCATGGGGGTTGACTCAATCTAGCTCGCTTAAATAAAAACTTCTTAGTAACTTTAAAAAAATATAGTATTTGCTAATATGTCTCTATGTTCAATGGTTTCACTATCATTAGTTGGGTATTAGACAGGCTAGATTGTCTTTATGAATATCGCCTAAAACCTAATTTAATTTGGATGTCCTAATTTTTACTGCCGCTGAGTAGAGGCAGACTCTCCTTCGTACGAGTAAGAGTGAAGATCCTTATTTCTAGAGTTATTAAACCGAACAAAATGTTCTATATAAGTTATGTTGGTTCCTTATCGACAACGTGTTAATATATCTGTTTGTCCATCTTAATGTTTCCTACCTTGATAACAGAATGTAGTTATCTTCAAGTAATTAGATTAAAATCTTTTCTCTCATAAGTAATTATGTATCTTTTTATTTGCATTTTAATAAACTAATGTGTTAAACTTATATATCTCTGTGATGCATTTTCTTTCCCTATCCTTCATCAATTATAACTTATATAATTATATAATAGTAATTGTCTCTTTTTCTACGTCATAGGAGAAGCGACGGTTCAATCACTTGGATATTTTAAAAGCCCTATTAGGGTTAAGTCCATAATTAAGCTCCCCGGAATATTTTAAGTCCACTAGTTTGGTTTTATTATTGCATTATGAAGGTTTTTTTTAGGGATGTCCTAAATTTACATAGGAATTAACAGACGAATAAAAACATTTTAGTGTCCTTTACTCAGGAAATGAGATTATGTTTTCGTGACGCGGCAAATTGGTTAACAAAACGTTAAACGGGGAATAACAGAGACGGAAATTAAAAACTGTATCTGCAGCCATCTTTGACATTTTCTGACAAGCGCGTGAAAATAAATATTGCAACGTAACAACAAAATTAAATTGAATCAATCTTTTATTTACATAGCCGAGAACGCTAAGATCAATCTTGAAGTTTTGTGTTCCCCAGAAAATTAAAAAAGGGGTCTTAAAATTATGTACGTCTGTCTGAAACCTCCGAAAGTGTTTGACATACTTCATTAAAACGTGTTACTTAGGTGTTACATGGTCATAACTCAAGGTGATTAAGGGATTTTTATTAAAACTCTAAAACGAAGGGAAGCTTACTTGTAGTAACTAATTTTTGAAAACTTAAAAAATATAAAATAAATTAACAATTTTGTTCACATCTAATATCCATATGGTAAATAAAATCAAAAGTTTTATTTTTATTTAAAAAATATTTAATTATTGTTTATTGTACATGTATTTGTGAAAATTTGAATAAAAAAATTACTATTACGGTTTTATTCAAAGTTGATATCTGAAGAGTGTTTAATATGATTATGAAAATAATGTAATTAAACAAAAAACTTACCAAGAAAATACAAACGATTGAATCTAAATATTTATTTAATTCACGGCTAAAACCTTTCTATATGTGATATTTTACTTGCATATTGATTTCTTGGTGCTCAAGTTATACGAAATACTTCTTATCTTTTGAAAATTCTTATTTTGCTTCGTGTCTAACCACCTAAACTATACTAGACTGCCGATAACGGGGAGAACGGAGTTAGAATCCCGGTCTGCTGCACTGAGGGGGATTTATCCTAAATTGTTTTACATTATCTACTGACGCAAATGAGGATACACTTCCCATAGATTCATTCTACCTCATCCCTAGCACATTAGGGTAATTAAGTAATATTCATACAAACCGAACCGTTAATGAAACGCTACGACAAACAATTAAAACAACTGAAAATCTATTTGTGAAAACCATCCCTTCACCCTATTGGTTCCACACCCTCATACTCATGCTCAAGGTCACCCTCTGACCCTCGATATATTATCTAACTTTATACAATTCAACACACAACATACAACCAGATGATGTATTGTATATTTATCCAAACTAGGGGTCTACGCCCTGTCGATCTCGCGATAATTTTCAGTCTATCTTTAAGAAAGGTATATCATAATTAAATGCCTATCTTTGAGTCTTAATTATTATTAGCACCAAGTATTACTACCCATTCGGTGTATACGCACTTACGCTCATGTGTAATGGTAGGGTGATTGTGAGATGAAATGAAGGACCTACAGTTTAACGTGGGATCCGAACCACGGGGGAGGCCTGACATTCCACACTTTCACAAGTTGTGATTAATACACGTCTTTTCAGAGGTGAAGGAAGGGTTTGGCAATAAGATAAATCTGTACCGGGACCGAGGAGTGAACCCCGGACCCTCAGCACAGAAGTCTGACACCTCATCCCTAGACCACCAGGTCACCTCTTTAGGTCTTATAAGCTGGCAAATATATCAAATACTTTCAAATAATATCCGAGTGTGACCAAAATTACCTTGATAGATCATAATCAGTGTTGATATAAAAAGGGTTTAATATGATAATATCCAGTTTAGTTTATTTAGACTAGATGTTTTTTTAAAAAAAGGTTATTTTAGCACTGAGTCTTACTACACATTCAGGTTATACGTATATATATATTAATTAACCCATTGGTTTTATAAATTATCAGGGCTATATTTTTAGAAATTTACCCTTATTTGCGTGGAAGGAGAGTGGGAGCCCATTTTAGAAAAATATATCTTCAGTACACCCGACCGAGATTCGAACCTCGATCTCCCCGTCATCGGCAGTCTAGTCTACTGCGAGAGTAGTGCGTTAGTTCACGCGGCCAACGAAGTGGGTTTAAGGCGATCGGCCCTATCTTAAAGAATTTTCTTTTCGGGAACGGTTTGTTCAAGAATAAAAGCATGTTGATTAAGCGGTATTTTTTATATAAACACCTCCTCTATAATTTTAACCGTTATCATACATCGATAAAATTGTAATTTTTCAATCAAAACTGCCGGCTTTATAACAAAAAATAAGGAAATGTAGCAGTTAATAAACATAGATACATTATCTTAGAAGGGGTGTTAAAAATATTAACACAAAAATTTCACTCGTTCTCGAGAAAACTTACATTTCATAACGCATGATTCTCCCGCAAGACCTGTTCGGTAGCTAGCGCCATCTATGGTTTCCGTGATCCATCTGTTCTTGTTGGCGCGGAAGGATATTTTGGTCCATTGTGAAGCCATGCCATGCCTGTCACCCTCCGCCCAACACCCCACAAAATAGTTTTTAGACTTTCATTCGACAGCGACAAAGGCCTTAAGAAAGTTGGTGACATTCGAATTTGAGGAAAGGTTGATTTTAAGTAATAATTATATTAAAGTAAAGAAACTGTGGATGATTGCGAGACTTTTGATATTTTTAAAAGTCCATCGGGGCCCGGAAAGTTTTCCAACCCTTGATTTAAACCATAGAATGTGAAATGTACCGAAGGAAAAAGAAAATGCATTATTTAATATATCTCTCTTTTCAGCCTGGAGCTATACAGTGGTACCAACTATAGCCCATAGAGTGCATTAGTATCGTGGTAATCTTGTATAAAGAAGGTTCCGTCCGGGTCCACACTTGCTCATTTACATAACGCAGGGGATTTTCCTGCCGTGTACAGTCCGTAGAGGGGAAAAAATTGGAACCCTTCTCTCTATAGGTTGGCAGTAAAGTTTGTTACACATTACATTTTATTTTAATGTAAAACGATTATATATCAACCATTTCGGGGGCCGCATGTTCTAAGGCGCTACTCTAGCAGTAAACTAGATTGCTGATGAAGAAATCGAGGTTTGAATCTCAGTCGGGTGTACTATTTAAAAAAAAATGGTTTTCTACTCTACCTCCACGCAAGTGCGGGTACGCTACCTCTAAATATAAACTTACTAATCCCAAAAAACTATCAGCGTAGTTATTAAATAAAAACAACTCAATATCTAAAGTAAAAGACATTTAACAAGATTCACTTCAGTGGCCGTATGGTCTAAGACGTCACTTTTGTAATAGGCTGGACTGCCTATGACTGGGAGAACGGGGTTCTAACCTTGGCCGGGAGTACTGATTGTTTATTTTTCATACATGTTTTTAATATATGCGCGACGAGGTTGTATTTGTTTTAAATTCATCCTTAAGGCCATCAGCGTATAACCCGGACGGTTGGTAAGACGCGGTGCTACCCAGTGGTACGGCCCTATGGTAAGAGAAAGACAGAAGGTGGTATTGATCTCGGTGAGTGTGTGAGATGTGGGTCAGGTATGCTACCCCCCATTTCCGCACCCCTAACCACTGCAGTACGACAGTCAAAATGACAACACAACGGGACAGCTACGGCATTTGACGCTGTGTAACCTTTTCTGATATGACTACCATCGGATATACATGGGAAGAACCTTATACTAACGTCATTAGATCTACATTCACCTGTTCATACGTCAAGCCATATGGTTTGCAGCTGTTACTTTTTATATCAGTTATCAAAATCATTAAAATAACAATAATAACGTCGTGAAACTCCTCTTACAATAGTTCAATGGTCAAAAAGCATTTTAGATAGATTTGGGGAACTTGAGATGATGAGAGTGTATTGAGGGACGAAGCAAATATATGTAGGTAGAGTCTGTGGATAAAAAGGAAGCAATAGGCCATGTAAGACGTGTTTAAATGTTTTTGATTAATGTGTGATTTAGAGAAACAATAATAGTTTAAAGAATCAAAGAGCATGTATGACTCTGTGTATGGATGTTGTTGAAGTTAAAGGTGTATGCAAGGATAGAGAAGTGTGTATGTATGTATGTACTTATGTATATGTGTGTATGTATGTATGTATGTATGTATATGTGTGTATGTATGTATGTATATGTGTGTATGTATGTGTGTATGTGTATGTATATGTGTATGTGAGTATATGTATATATATGTATGTGTGTATATGTATATATATGTATGTGTGTATGTGTGTAGGTGTGCATGTGTGTATGTATGTATGTATGTATGTGTGTATGTATGTGTGTATGTATGTGTGTATATGTATATATATGTATGTGTGTATGTGTGTATGTATGTATGTAGAATGTTATTAATTTTGTTTTGTTTTTTAGCATCACATCTTACAGCCTGTTCGGCTTATATGCTCATGTACTAATTAAGCTAATAGTTTTAGGGAGACTAGGAAGGTTATATTTAGTGGAAGTGTATCCCCATTTGTGTGCAAGGTGAGTGAAAAAATAATTTTTGAACCACCCCCCTATGAGATACTATCAATCTCCTCGTCATCAGAAGTTTAGTAAATTGCATGAGTAACGCCTTATACCATGCAGCCACCCAAGTGTATTTCCTGTCACTTGACTGTATTTTAGCTATCCCCACCATAGTCTGCAAGTTTTTTTGTCAGTCTTTGTACGTAAGTATTAAATAACCAACCAAGTCGAACTATTTTTCATGGCGTAGAAGAAACTCTTACACAAACGAGCAAACAAACCCGAGCCGATCAATTTTGACGCGTGAATAATTTCACCGATAGCCAACGTCCGGTTCCGGATAAAGCTGGATCGGAATAAACCACTGGAAGTAACAAAACATATTTACCCTTTTTTTTTATATAGCGTGAAATAACTGTATATAAATTATAGGGTACCATTATTGAGACGATAATGCTGGCAGTTTTGTAAAAAGTAGACCTCCCTCCATGTTACTATCGTTACTACAGTCTTACTTGTAGTTCTGTTAACAATAGACCTCCCTCCGTGTTACTATCGTTACTACAGTCTTACTAGTAGTTCTGTGAACAGTAGACCTCTCTCCATGTTATTATCGTTACTACAGTCTTACTAGTAGTTCTGTGGATAGTAGACCTCCCTCCATGTTACTATCATTACTACAGTCTTACTAGTAGTTATGTGAACAGTAGACCTCCCTCCGTGTTACTATCGTTACTACAGTCTTACTAGTAGTTCTGTGAACAGTAGACCTCCCTCCATGTTACTATCATTACTACAGTCTTACTTGTAGTTTCTCAATTTATTATATATAATTTTTAATGTGTGTCCAAGCAAAAGCATTTATTATTTTATAATAACAATTAAATTATCTTGGCGCATAATTAAATTAATTTTTGACACTGCATAATTCTGTAACAAAAAAAAAAAGAAGAAGAAACAAGTTGTACTTAAAAATGAGAGAACATCATTAAAAGGTAAAGTGAAAGTTAAGGAATATAAGCTCTATCGTGAACTCCTAACAAGTAATTATGAAAAAGTCTCACTCTTTACTGTTTGATTCTTTGTAAAGGGCTACGATTTACGCCCTTCCCCTCTTCATTAGAAACGTTTCCTCGCAACCCCATGTCTTTTGCTCCCTCTCACTCTATCTCTTTATTTCTTTTTCTCTCTCTTCCACACACTAATACGCACTATAGAACATGTAACAAGTCATGTATCGTGATGACGTTCCCCAACATTCCCACTAATGTTGTTACGCCCTTGCATCTGGACTATCTCTCTCTCTCTCTTCCTTTCTGTCCCTCCATGGTCTCTCTTTCCCTCTTCCTTAGCCCTTTATTCGTTCATCAATTATTCACTAGTTTCCTTACTCTCCATCCTAATGCATTATTCCATTTCGTTTCCAGTCCTCACAACGGTGCTTAAACTTTTTCCCTTATCCCTTGAAGGTTTCTATGGAAAGAATAAAAATAATATTCTTTTGTTCCTCTTTTTTAAATTTATTCTTTTTTTTTAAGTTTAGTTTTCTTTAGTTCTTCAGCTTATTCTTTGATCGTTTTCTATTTATATTTTTCCTTTATTCATTCGTATTTTATTTCCTATATTCTTTATCTCCTAATTTAACAATCGTTCTTTATGTTCTAATCATTTAACTGCATTGTATTATTTACTCACTCTTCTACCGTTATTTTTTTTACCAAGGCGTCTTACTACCCAGACCAGATTACACGTATATAGACAAACCCACCCTCAACGAACATCAGACAGTGATTCGAACCCCGACGTCAACGTCACCAGGCTATATGATCTTGATATCTGTTTCACGTACAACTTACCGCTAATCTATCTTTGTTCTCTTTGTTGTAATATTCTCTCTTATTATGTAGTTCTCTATCTCTCTCTTTCACTCGTTTATAGACTTTATGTTTCCTTCAATCTTAGAAAAAGAATATATCTGCCTTTTCTCTATCTTCCCTGTAGTTATCGCCGAGGATCACCCTGGCTCAATGTTGAATCATTGACGAGGTCCCAGTTTGGTCAATACCTTCAACCCCCATCCGTTTTTATCTTCAGGTCTGAGGCCTCCTTTCTCCCAAAACACATTGGACTATGGTTATATCGGATACGCAATAAAGACTTATGAAAAGAAGCCTTGATTGCAATCAAACTTGTTTAGGTACTAATCTTCAGTGGTTGACCAACAACTGTTGTTTAGGTACCAAGCTTCAGTCATTGACCAACAACTGTTGTATATGTACTAAGCTTCAGTGGTTGACCAACAACTCCCGTATCCCCCCTCTCTCTCACCACCCCCTGTTTTGAGCGATAATTTCATGAATCCTCTATTTGGATAGAAACTATTGTATTATCTGATAAACCTATAAGTTTAATCCCAAGAGCTGAAATGCCTGTAAAAACAACCCTAACAACTTTTCTTAAAATAAGTGTTATCTTGTTTTTGTGAATTCCCGCCAAATTTTGGGTCCTCGTAAAATCTCGTGAATCCTCGTAAAAGCTCGTGAGTCTTCGTACATTCTCGGAAGTCCTCGTAAAAGCTCGTGAGTCTTCGTACATTCCCGTAATTCTTCGTACAAGCTCGTGAGTGTTCGTACATTCTCGTGACTCCTCATATAAACTCGTAAGTGTTCATACACTCTCGTAGGTCCTCGTACAATCTCGTGTATGTTCGTAAGACCTAGCTGATAATCGTAGAAGAGAGACAAAGATGAGAGTAAGAAATAATGTTGAAAAAACAGTATTCAATGCAATAGTGGTTGGTTTTGAACCAGCATCTAACTTTCAATCCTTGACCTTAAATCGGACCGTTTAAGTCTCTTAAGTCCAGTTATTTGATTTATTAAAAGGTTAAGCATATTTCCAATTCGGCAATTCTGAGCAGAAAATATTTGATATGACTATTATATTTAATTGGTATAACTGTGTCCCGGATTCGAACTGTTCCTTTCAGCACGGTTAGTAGCAATGCGGGTCACGACAAAAATATGACACAACTCAAAATGTGACATTGTATGGATTGAATAAATTTTGATATATTTGCTGAGTATAATCTGAGAGGTTTTATTTTTAAATTACTCGAATTTATAAACAAAGACGAACAAAATTTCTTTCCTTTCACTTACTATATTTTTCAATCTAAATAAAATGAATGTTTGATAACATTTCCACCCATTTTAATATGAATTTAACTTTTCTCGCAAGACCCCCCACCCCCGCTAGAAAAAAAATAAATTACAATATGTTGAAAGGTGAAGTAGGTAAGAAATACATTCAACGTTAAAGAAATATTTTCAAAAGTAATTTTGAGAATATTAAGTAAAGGGTTAAAAAAAAAAGTTCTTTCTTCACTAATGATTTAATCCGATTTTGTCAAGGGGGAAAAAAAAAAGTTCCTCAGTAAAGTTACGTGGAATGAAATTTTAATTAGCATCTATCTTCCTTCGCCTTATCCTAGCTTGATAAAAATGTCAAGGTGTTTTTTTAACTCCCTAACGTTAAAAGGAGCAAAAAAAATATATTCAGGATACACAAGTGTAAATGTTATCACAATGTAGCTATCTTTTAATTAAAGCGAAATTCGTAAATTAAGTCCTCTTCGTTAAATATTAAAGCTTCTATAACCTTCTATTCTTTACGAAAGATCTAAAAAAAGAATGTTTAGTTTCTGGTAAACAAATTAATCATCTGAAAAATTGTATACTTTTTGGAAGGCTTCTGAAAACTCTAAACTTAATTTTAGTAATTGAATTTATGGTTTATTGTAACGTCGTCTATTTTAAACTCTGATATTTCCAAAACAATTGGCTTATTTAATAACCTTTAAAAAACAATATAGTAGCTAATTTTTTTGGTACCCTTGGAATTAAACTTAGTTTTAAAGTGTTTGGCTGCTTAAATTATTTTGAGACTTATAATTAAAATTTAAAGTAATCCTGGTACTTACTTCAAAACCTTAGGATATCTTCCAAAATATTTCCACTAAAATAGTTTATTAAAGTTTATCGAGTGTTTTTTTAACACCGCATCTTACTACCCGTTCGGGTTATGTGCTTGTCTACTAATTACGCGATTTGGAAGGTTGCATTTAGAAGAAATGTACCCCCTTTAGCGCGGAGAGAGAGTGTGAAACAATGTATAAAAAACCACCCTTAGCAGACCTGACCTAGATTCGAGCCCCGATATTTCCGTCATTATCAGACCATTTTAACAGGAGAGTGATGCCTTAGACTATTTGACCACCGAAGAGGTTCATTTTCTTGTTGGTTTTTCCTTGGTTGAGTCAGGGGATAGGTTAAGCCTGAGTATTTAGATGAAACATATACATTTAATTAATTAATTAATTATAAATCAAGGTCATATTAAACACTGTGGCTTGGAAATTATAATTCCATTATTGTTTCACGTGTCAGTTTGGGATATTAGTAAGTCAAAAAATATATATATATAGCAATGATTTATTAAAAGGACCAAAATAAAACTTTATAAGAAAATCCATCAGTATTCACCTGAAACTTAGATTGAAAATTAAAAGTGAGCACCTTTAATTAACCCGGGCTGGATCAAATTCGGATCACTTATCTTAAGAGTCCATCACACTATCCGTGCCACCAATCCCTGCCTCTAATATCACAGTCCACCACACTATCCGTGCCACCAATCCCTGCCTCTAATATCACAGTCCACCACACTATCCGTGCAGCCAATCCCCGCCTCTAATATCACAGTCCACCACACTATCCGTGCCACCAATCCCTACCTCTAATATCACAGTCCACCACACTATCCGTGCAGCCAATCCCCGCCTCTAATATCACAGTCCACCACACTATCCGTGCCACCAATCCCTGCCTCTAATATCACAGTCCACCACACTATCCGTGCAGCCAATCCCCGCCTCTAATATCACAGTCCACCACACTATCCGTGCCACCAATCCCTACCTCTAATATCACAGTCCACCACACTATCCGTGCAGCCAATCCCCGCCTCTAATATCACAGTCCACCACACTATCCGTGCCACCAATCCCTGCCTCTAATATCACAGTCCACCACACTATCCGTGCAGCCAATCCCCGCCTCTAATATCACAGTCCACCACACTATCCGTGCCACCAATCCCTACCTCTAATATCACAGTCCACCACACTATCCGTGCAGCCAATCCCCGCCTCTAATATCACAGTCCACCACACTATCCGTGCCACCAATCCCTACCTCTAATATCACAGTCCACCACACTATCCGTGCAGCCAATCCCCGCCTCTAATATCACAGTCCACCACACTATCCGTGCCACCAATCCCTACCTCTAATATCACAGTCNGCTCGTCCCGCCCGAGAGGGGTCAAGGTCATACCGACCCAACCCACCGCACCGAGTGCTGCAGTAAATCTGCAGTGAGCCGTTGTCTAGGGGATGAAGGATTACCCTTACAAGGTGAGGGGTGGAACGGGGGCTGGTAGGGGGGGCTTCTCTCTAAACTCCCCCACCCCCCTTGTGGGTCAATAGACACCCACTCGTGACTCATCGTCTATATTTTGTTTTATTTTAATTGCACATTTTTACTTTGTTTCGGTGGTCACACGTTTTAAAACATTGTTTCTCAAACTTTTGGTGATGTAGTACCACTGGGGCTCTGGGAGCAGGGGATGAAGGTGTGGTGGGGGAGGGGAGGGGCCAAAGATATGCAGGAAGAACATTATTTATAGACAATTCCATTTTACTACTATAAATAAAATTCTGAACAAAAATATCATATATTTGTTAAGGAATACGAGTTCTCAAAAATTCTATTTTGAGTTGAATTTTAATAGTTGCTCAAACTCAACGATTTTTACAAAACTCTAAAAAATGTTATCACTTGGAATTTTCAATCTTTTTCTCAAGAATTCTGATTTTAACTAATTCTATTCAATTTTAAGATATAATTTAATAGAAAAAGCAGTCACTCAATAATTCCTTTTGTTTACTTGAAAAAAAAATTGAGAAGTTATATTAAATTTATTTAAAAATTCGAATTTATGTGATTATTTTTTTTACTAAGAAACTTCTAAAAATTTGTTTGTTTCTAGGCCTAGTTATTTATATAATTATTACAGATATTACAACTTGAAATATTTATTGTACAAATATTTCTCTTACAACTCAAAACACAACACGAAGTGAAAAATGTCAACCCGCACACTCCCAAAATTCTATTGCATTATCAAATAATAGTTGTTTTTTTAAAATTAGTTTTAACATTCCAAACCTCATATATTTTTATAAATAATTGTTCATATTTATTAACTTAGGGTAGGTATAGACTTACTTTTCTACCCGACTTGTATTTATCAAGAAAATAGATAGTACACATTTTTTCCTACCTCCATCACAGTTTCCAGCCTGTGGTCAGTTCTTTATTCAAGCTATATATTCTCCACTACCGGCTGGCTAGACCTGTCGTAGCTTCATATGTCTTAAAATATAAATTAACACTAGGACAGGCACAACATCCAGTCCCCCGGCACGTTAATTCATCAATATGAAAGGGTAAACCCACCTTTAACCAATTATAATTTTTTTTGGCCATGACAGGAACCGAACCCGGGACCCTTATATTAGTAGACAGACAGGCTACCGACTGAGCTAAGGGGTAGGCTAAGATAGTACGTAGTATGGATTCTTTATATTTAATATTGTACATTTCAAATGTTTGTATTATGACAGGATAGAAATTCTTTATTTCATTATCATCATCATCATCATCATCAATAAGAGTAAGCTGCCTGGGATGTTGCGAACCACTAGATTGGCTACCGTGAACCCCATTTTGAGAAACATAGGTCACGATTACGGGATATACGGGTAAGAATTCCAGTCAGATATACCGAGAAGGTTTTATTTTCCTCAATGGTGTTTCCACTCCACCTCCAGGCAAATGGTAGTACATTTTCTTAAACTTATACCTTTATTATCCCTACTCCAATAGTCATTAAAATTTAAAGGTTATGGAAACGAAAATATAAACATATTGTAGTAATGTCAACATTTATAATATTTTATTTTATAGTTAGGATATTATTACGTGTTCTGTCTTACGACATGTCCATTCCTTTTGTCAGTGAACTTAAGACCTCCTTCAGCTCCCAAAATTTACTTCTATGCTTCAAGCCAACCAATATTTGACTCTTCCTCCTTCCTAAGCTCCTCTTTCCCTCAACCTTTCCTTATATGACGTCATGCCGGAATAGATAGTTTCTAGGGGTGTGAGGGTAGACATTTTTCACTTTGAGTCTGAATTTGTATAACATATTTGTTCAAGTAATTAAAGAAATTAAACAAATAAAATATTGAGTGACTGTATTGGATATGAAATAATATCTTTAAATTTAATAAAAATAAATGAACTTGGAATTTTTGAGCTAAAATATAAAACTCTTGAGTACTCAAATGTTTCGAGTTTTGTAAAAAAAATAATCGTCGAGCTCAAACAACAACCAAAAGTAGACTCGAACTCAAAATTTCGAATACTTGTACACACCTAGTAATAATATATATTAAAAATGACTGCTGCAAATCACATGACTACGCCTATGAATATATTAAATAAGTCTTAGATATTTATGTTCTTATAAGTAAGACACTTTTTAAAAATATATAAATATTTTCTTGTTGGCAACATTGATAACATTTTACTATATTGTTATTTTATATGTATTGATAATATCAATCAAAAGTGACAGATGCAGATCACATGATTTGACGTATGAATTCATGAAATAAGTTTTGAGTAACTTTTATAATTGTCAAGTATATTAAGTTCTACTAAAATTACACACATTTGTACAATACGTGTGTGAATGTAAATGTTTTATCTATATGAAGCTTATTTAAATAAAAAAAACCAACACATTGGAAGTGGTCTCGTATCGTAGTTGAATTCCCCAACTGGTACTATGATTAATATTTGCAGATAATCCCCTTGGGCCACTTGGCGGGTATAATTTAAATAAATTCACATTTATTTGGACGCTGGGAAACAATGTAGCGGGGATTCCCCACAAATAAATATTAATACGGCTTTTATCTATAATGGGATCCAGATTACAAGTCAAGAGATTAAATGAAAAAAAAAATATATATATTAAAATAATGCCATTATATTTGTCTGGCTGCATGTATTTGATACAGTTACCACACAGGGTTTAAATCCCGGATTACTCATCGATCGTATTGCTGTCCTATTTCTATGCACGCTACCCACAATTTTCGACGAAATATTTTTAAGTTCGATCTCAAATCCTCCCCCCCCCCCCCCCC